>JAUIMM010001179.1:600000-829992 GCA_031769625.1 Taudactylus pleione | reverse complement strand
GCGGGTCCTCCTCCCTGCGGCTCTCCCTCTCTCCCTGCGGGTCCTCCTCCCTCTGGCTTCTCTTCCTCTCTCTCCCTGCGGGTCCTCCTCCCTGCGGCTCTCCCTGCGGGTCCTCCTCCCTCTGGCTTCTCTTCCTCGCTCTCCCTGCGGGTCCTCCTCTCTGCGGCTCTCCCTCTCTCCCTGCGGGTCCTTCTCCCTGCGGCTCTCCCTCTCTCCCTGTGGGTCCTCCTCCCTGCGGCTCTCCCTCTCTCTCTGCGTGTCCTCCTCCCTCCGGTTCTTCTCCCTCTCTCCCTGCGGGTCCTCCTCCCTCCGGTTCTTCTCCCTCTCTCCCTGCGGGTCCTCCTCCCTGCGGCTCTCCCTCTCTCCCTGCGGGTCCTCCTCCCTGCGGGTCCTACTCCCTGCGGCTCTCCCTCTCTCCCTGCGGGTCCTCCTCCCTCTGGCTTCTCTTCCTCTCTCTCCCTGTGGGTCCTCCTCCCTGCGGCTCTCCCTCTCTCCCTGCGGGTCCTCCTCCATGCGGCTCTCCCTCTCTCCCTGCGGGTCCTCCTCCCTGCGGCTCTCCCTCTCTCCCCTGCGGGTCCTCCTCCCTGCGGCTCTCCCTCTCTCCCTGCGGGTCCTCCTCCCTGCGGGTCCTCCTCCCTGCGGCTCTCCCTGCGGGTCCTCCTCCCTGCGGCTCTCCCTGTGGGTCCTCCTCCCTGCGGCTCTCCCTCTCTCCCTGCGGGTCCTCCTCCCTGCGGCTCTCCCTCTCTCCCTGCGGGTCCTCCTCCCTGCGGCTCTCCCTCTCTCCCTGCGGGTCCTCCTCCCCTGCGGCTCTCCCTCTCTCCCTGCGGGTCCTCCTCCCTGCGGCTCTCCCTCTCTCCCTGCGGGTCCTCCTCCCTCTGGCTTCTCTTCCTCTCTCTCCCTGCGGGTCCTCCTCCCTGCGGCTCTCCCTCTCTCCCTGCGTGTCCTCCTCCCTCTGGCTTCTCTTCCCCTCTCTCCCTGCGGGTCCTCCTCCCTGCGGCTCTCCCTGCAGGTCCTCCTCCCTGCGGCTCTCCCTCTCTCCCTGCAGGTCCTCCTCCCTGCGGCTCTCCCTCTCTCCCCTGCGGGGTCCTCCTCCCTGCGGCTCTCCCTGCAGGTCCTCCTCCCTGCGGCTCTCCCTCTCTCCCTGCGGGTCCTCCTCCCTGCGGCTCTCCCTGCAGGTCCTCCTCCCTGCGGCTCTCCCTCTCTCCCTGCGGCTCTCCCTCTCTCCCTGCGGGTCCTCCTCCCTGCGGGTCCTCCTCCCTGCGGCTCTCCCTCTCTCCCTGCGGGTCCTCCTCCCTCTGGCTTCTCTTCCTCTCTCTCCCTGCGGGTCCTCCTCCCTGCGGCTCTCCCTGCGGGTCCTCCTCCCTCTGGCTTCTCTTCCTCGCTCTCCCTGCGGGTCCTCCTCTCTGCGGCTCTCCCTCTCTCCCTGCGGGTCCTTCTCCCTGCGGCTCTCCCTCTCTCCCTGTGGGTCCTCCTCCCTGCGGCTCTCCCTCTCTCTCTGCGTGTCCTCCTCCCTCCGGTTCTTCTCCCTCTCTCCCTGCGGGTCCTCCTCCCTCCGGTTCTTCTCCCTCTCTCCCTGCGGGTCCTCCTCCCTGCGGCTCTCCCTCTCTCCCTGCGGGTCCTCCTCCCTGCGGGTCCTACTCCCTGCGGCTCTCCCTCTCTCCCTGCGGGTCCTCCTCCCTCTGGCTTCTCTTCCTCTCTCTCCCTGTGGGTCCTCCTCCCTGCGGCTCTCCCTCTCTCCCTGCGGGTCCTCCTCCATGCGGCTCTCCCTCTCTCCCTGCGGGTCCTCCTCCCTGCGGCTCTCCCTCTCTCCCTGCGGGTCCTCCTCCCTGCGGCTCTCCCTCTCTCCCTGCGGGTCCTCCTCCCTGCGGGTCCTCCTCCCTGCGGCTCTCCCTGCGGGTCCTCCTCCCTGCGGCTCTCCCTGTGGGTCCTCCTCCCTGCGGCTCTCCCTCTCTCCCTGCGGGTCCTCCTCCCTGCGGCTCTCCCTCTCTCCCTGTGGTTCCTCCTCCCTGCGGCTCTCCCTCTCTCCCTGCGGGTCCTCCTCCCTGCGGCTCTCCCTCTCTCCCTGCGGGTCCTCCTCCCTGCGGCTCTCCCTCTCTCACTGCGGGTCCTCCTCCCTGCGGGTCCTCCTCCCTGCGGCTCTCCCTCTCTCCCTGCGGGTCCTCCTCCCTGCGGCTCTCCCTCTCTCCCTGTGGTTCCTCCTCCCTGCGGCTCTCCCTCTCTCCCTGCGGGTCCTCCTCCCTGCGGCTCTCCCTCTCTCCCTGCGGGTCCTCCTCCCTGCGGCTCTCCCTCTCTCACTGCGGGTCCTCCTCCCTGCGGGTCCTCCTCCCTGCGGCTCTCCCTCTCTCCCTGCGGGTCCTCCTCCCTGCGGCTCTCCCTCTCTCCCTGCGCGTCCTCCTCCCTCTGGCTTCTCTTCCTCTCTCCCTGCGGGTCCTCCTCCCTCTGGCTTCTCTTCCTCTCTCTCCCTGCAGGTCCTCCTCCCTGCGGCTCTCCCTCTCTCCCTGTGGGTCCTCCTCCTTGTGTCTCTCCCTCTCTCCCTGCGGGTCCTCCTCCCTGCGGCTCTCCCTCTCTCCCTGCGGGTCCTCCCTGCGGCTCTCCCTCTCTCCCTGCGGGTCGTCCTCCCTGCGGCTCTCCCTGCGGGTCCTCCTCCCTCCGGTTCTTCTCCCTCTCTCCCTGCGTTTCCTCCTCCCTCCGGTTCTTCTCCCTCTCTCCCTGCGGGTCCTCCTCCCTCCCACCAGCTCCCTTCTCTTTTTGACCTTCCCCTCTACATGTCGTCGCCCTCCTGTCTTCGCCTTGCCTCCCTGCCTGCCAGCCCCCCCCCCCCCTCCATGCCTGAACCTCCTGCTCCCCCTTTGACCTCCCCCTTTGCCTGTTGTTCCCACTCCCGCATGGGCTTCGCCTTCCCTACCTGCACCCCCCTCTCCCTCCATCTCCCCCTCCCCTCCCTGTGACCTCCCATTCTCCCTGCACCTCCAGCTCCCCTCATGTGGCCAACCCTCTCTTTGACCTCGCCCTCTGCCACACCCCCACACACACTGACTGGGCTTCCCCTGCCCTCCATGTGCCCCCATCCTGCATGCTTCCAAAAACTAGCCCCCAAAAATTTAAATACATGGGTGACAATCTGTATACGTTTTTGTGCCTTTCCTGGCTCTTACCTAATCGTGGAGGCAAATTAGACCATACCCGTGTGTCCTAACAATCACACTGAGGAGTGATCGGTATACGGACAACTTCATAATTCCCATTACTGGTGTCGTTAGTGCAGCAGGAATCCGCCTGTTACTGCTGCTGTGACAGAGTATGTAGCTGGTGGGCACCTGCACTCCCTCCCCAGTCACATAGGGGGCGCTGTGTGCCAGTGTATCACTTAAGATTACATTCAGACCAATTGCAGTAATGCTCAGACAATATACAGGGCAATAAATCACTTATCTGGTGATTATTGTTGGGGGGGGGGGGGGGGTTGTTATTTGGCGGCTATGGCTGATTTTCATTCTCTCTTTTGACAGATACAAAAAGAACCTGAAGGCGCTTTATTTTGTTCATCCGACGTTTCGGTCTAAGGTGAGACCCCCCCTTTCCACAAGTAGTGATGAATAGTATTTAGTAGTTTAGTTTTTATTTTGGTTGAAAATAACTAATCCCAGCAAATTTGTGGTACCTGAAAATGGGTGCAAGCATGAATGATATAGTCAGGATGTGCAGGTTGGGGGATGAGGGAGGAGCCGGCACTGAATGATACAGTCAGGATGTGCGGGTTGGGGGATGAGGGAGGAGCCGGCACTGAATGATACAGTCAGGATGTGCGGGTTGGGGGATGAGGGAGTGAGCCGGCACTGAATGATACAGTCAGGATGTGCGGGTTGGGGGATGAGGGAGGAGCCGGCACTGAATGATATAGTCAGGATGTGCAGGTTGGGGGATGAGGGAGGAGCCGGCACTGAATGATACAGTCAGGATGTGCAGGTTGGGGGGATGAGGGAGGAGCCGGCACTGAATGATATAGTCAGGATGTGCAGGTTGGGGGATGAGGGAGGAGCCGGCACTGAATGATATAGTCAGGATGTGCAGGTTGGGGGATGAGGGAGGAGCTGGCACTGAATAATATAGTCAGGATGTGCAGGTTGGGGGATGAGGGAGGAGATGGCACTGAATGATATAGTCAGGATGTGCAGGTTGGGGGATGAGGGAGGAGATGGCACTGAATGATATAGTCAGGATGTGCAGGTTGGGGGATGAGGGAGGAGCCGGCACTGAATGATATAGTCAGGATGTGCAGGTTGGGGGATGAGGGAGGAGCCGGCACTGAATGATATAGTCAGGATGTGCAGGATGGGGGACGAGGGAGGAGCCGGCACTGAATGATACAGTCAGGATGTGCAGGTTGGGGGATGAGGGAGGTGCCGGCACTGTATGATACAGTCACGATGTGGAGGTTGGGGGATGAGGGAGGAGTCGGCACTGTATGATCTAGTCAGGATGTGCAGGTTGGGGGATGAGGGAGGAGCTGGCACTGGGGGATGAGGGTGGAGCTGGCACTGAATGATATAGTCAGGATGTGCAGGTTGGGGGATGAGGGAGGAGCCGGCACTGAATGATATAGTCAGGATGTGCAGGTTGGGGGATGAGGGAGAGAGCTGGCACTGAATGATATAGTCAGGATGTGCAGGTTGGGGGATGCGGGAGGAGCCGGCACTGAATGATATAGTCAGGATGTGCAGGTTGGGGGATGAGGGAGAGAGCTGGCACTGAATGATATAGTCAGGATGTGCAGGTTGGGGGATGAGGGAGGAGCCGGCACTGAATGATATAGTCAGGATGTGCGGGTTGGGGGATGAGGGAGGTGCCGGCACTGAATGATATAGTCAGGATGTGCAGGTTGGGGGATGAGGGAGGAGATTGCACTGAATGATATAGTCAGGATGTGCGGGTTGGGGGATGAGGGAGGTGCCGGCACTGAATGATATAGTCAGGAAGTGCAGGTTGGGGATGAGGGAGGAGCCGGCAGTGAATGATATAGTCAGGATGTGCAGGTTGGGGGATGAGGGAGGAGATGGCACTGAATGATATAGTCAGGATGTGCAGGTTGGGGGATGAGGGAGGAGATGGCACTGAATGATATAGTCAGGATGTGCAGGTTGGGGGATGAGGGAGGAGCCGGCACTGAATGATATAGTCAGGATGTGCAGGTTGGGGATGAGGGAGGAGCCGGCACTGAATGATATAGTCAGGATGTGCAGGTTGGGGGATGAGGGAGGAGCCGGCACTGAATGATATAGTCAGGATGTGCAGGTTGGGGGATGAGGAGCTGGCACTGAATGATATAGTCAGGATGTGCAGGTTGGGGGATGAGGAGCTGGCACTGAATGATACAGTCAGGATGTGCGGGTTGGGGGATGAGGGAGGAGCCGGCACTGAATGATATAGTCAGGATGTGCAGGTTGGGGGATGAGGGAGGAGCTGGCACTGAATGATATAGTCAGGATGTGCAGGTTGGGGGATGAGGGAGGAGCTGGTACTGAATGATGTAGTCAGGATGTGCAGGTTGGGGGATGAGGGAGGAGCTGGCACTGAATGATACAGTCAGGATGTGCAGGTTGGGGGATGAGGGAGGAGCCGGCACTGAATGATATAGTCAGGATGTGCGGGTTGGGGGATGAGGGAGGAGCCGGCACTGAATGATATAGTCAGGATGTGCGGGTTGGGGGATGAGGGAGGAGCCGGCACTGAATGATATAGTCAGGATGTGCAGGTTGGGGGATGAGGGAGGAGCCGGCACTGAATGATATAGTCAGGATGTGCGGGTTGGGGGATGAGGGAGGAGCCGGCACTGAATGATATAGTCAGGATGTGCAGGTTGGGGGATGAGGGAGGAGCTGGCACTGAATGATATAGTCAGGATGTGCAGGTTGGGGGATGAGGGTGGAGCTGGCACTGAATGATATAGTCTGGATGTGCAGGTTGGGGGATGAGGGAGGGAGCCGGCACTGAATCATATAGTCAGGATGTGCAGGTTGGGGGATGAGGGAGGGAGCCGGCACTGAATGATATAGTCAGGATGTGCAGGTTGGGGGATGAGGGAGGAGCCGGCAGTGAATGATATAGTCAGGATGTGCAGGTTGGGGGATGAGGGAGGAGCCGGCAGTGAATGATATAGTCAGGATGTGCAGGTTGGGGGATGAGGGTGGAGCTGGCACTGTATGATATAGTCAGGATGTGCAGGTTGGGGGATGAGGGAGGGAGCTGGCACTGTATAATATAGTCAGGATGTGCAGGTTGGGGGATGAGGGAGGGAGCTGGCACTGTATGATATAGTCAGGATGTGCAGGTTGGGGGATGAGGGAGGACCCGGCATTGAATGATATAGTTAGGATGTGCAGGTTGGGGGATGAGGGAGGAGCCGGCACTGAATGATATAGTCAGGATGTGCAGGTTGGGGGATGAGGGAGGAGCCGGCACTGAATGATGTAGTCAGGATGTGCAGGTTAGGGGATGAGGGAGGGAGCTGGCATGAATGGTTTAGTCAGGATGTGCAGGTTGGGGTATGAGGGAGATGGCACTGAATGATATAGTCAGGATGTGCAGGTTGGGGGATGAGGGAGGGAGCTGGCATGAATGACATAGTCAGGATGTGCAGGTTGGGGGATGAGGGTGGAGCTGGCACTGAATGATTTAGTCAGGATGTGCAGGTTGGGGGATGAGGGAGATGGCTCTGAATGATATAGTCAGGATGTGCAGGTTGGTGGATGAGGGAGGAGCTGGCACTGGGGGATGAGGGTGGAGCTGGCACTGAATGATATAGTCAGGATGTGCAGGTTGGGGGATGAGGGAGGAGCCGGCACTGAATGATATAGTCAGGATGTGCAGGTTGGGGGATGAGGGAGGAGCCGGCACTGAATGATATAGTCAGGATGTGTAGGTTGGGGGATGAGGGAGGGAGCTGGCACTGAATGATACAGTCAGGATGTGCAGGTTGGGGGATGAGGGAGGAGCCGGCACTGTATGATAGAGTCAGGATGTGCAGGTTGGGGGATGAGGGAGGAGCCGGCACTGAATGATACAGTCAGGATGTGAAGGATGGGGTATGAGGGAGGAGCCGGCACTGAATGATAGTCAGGATGTGCAGGTTGGGGGATGAGGGAGGAGCCGGCACTGAATGATAGTCAGGATGTGAAGGATGGGGTATGAGAGAGGAGCCGGCACTGAATGATATAGTCAGGATGTGCGGGTTGGGGGATGAGTGAGGAGCCGGCACTGAATGATATAGTCAGGATGTGCAGGTTGGGGGATGAGGGAGGAGCCGGCACTGAATGATATAGTCAGGGTGTGCGGGTTTTGGGATGAGGGAGGAGCCGGCACTGAATGATATAGTCAGGATGTGCGGGTTGGGGGATGAGGGAGGAGCCGGCACTGAATGATATAGTCAGAATGTGCGGGTTGGGCTATGAGGGAGGAGCCGGCACTGAATGATACAGTCAGGATGTGCGGGTTGGGGGATAAGGGAGGAGCCGGCACTGAATGATACAGTCAGGATGTGCGGGTTGGGGGATGAGGGAGGAGCCGGCACTGAATGATACAGTCAGGATGTGCAGGTTGGGGGATGAGGGAGGAGCCGGCACTGAATGATACAGTCAGGATGTGCAGGTTGGGGGATGAGGGTGGAGATGGCACTGAATGATATAGTCAGGATGTGCAGGTTGGGGGATGAGGGTGGAGATGGCACTGAATGATATAGTCAGGATGTGCAGGTTGGGGGATGAGGGTGGAGAGGAGATGGCACTGAATGATATAGTCAGGATGTGCAGGTTGGGGGATGAGGAGCGGGCACTGAATGATATAGTCAGGATGTGCAGGTTGGGGGATGAGGGAGGAGCCGGCACTGAATGATATAGTCAGGATGTGCAGGTTGGGGGATGAGGGAGGAGCCGACACTGTATGATATAGTCAGGATGTGCAGGTTGGGGGATGAGGGAGGAGCCGACACTGTATGATATAGTCTGGATGTGCGGGTTGGGGATGAAGGAGGAGCCGACACTGTATGATATAGTCAGGATGTGCGGGTTGGGGGATGAGGGAGGAGCCGGCACTGAATGATATAGTCAGGATGTGCGGGTTGGGGGATGAGGGAGGAGCCGGCACTGAATGATGCAGTCAGGATGTGCGGGTTGGGGGATGAGGGAGGGAGCCGGCACTGAATGATACAGTCAGGATGTGCGGGTTGGGGGATGAGGGAGGGAGCCGGCACTGAATGATATAGTCAGGATGTGCAGGTTGGGGGATGAGGGTGGAGATGGCACTGTATGATATAGTCAGGATGTGCAGGTTGGGGGATGAGGGAGGAGCCGACACTGTATGATATAGTCAGGATGTGCAGGTTGGGGGATGAGGGTGGAGCTGGCACTGTATGATATAGTCAGGATGTGCAGGTTGGGGGATGAGGGAGGGAGCTGGCACTGTATAATATAGTCAGGATGTGCAGGTTGGGGGATGAGGGAGGGAGCTGGCACTGTATGATATAGTCAGGATGTGCAGGTTGGGGGATGAGGGAGGGAGCTGGCACTGAATGATATAGTCAGGATGTGCGGGTTGGGGGATGAGGGAGGAGCCGGCACTGAATGATACAGTCAGGATGTGCAGGTTGGGGGATGAGGGAGGAGCCGGCACTGAATGATATAGTCAGGATGTGCAGGTTGGGGGATGAAGGAGGAGCCGACACTGTATGATATAGTCAGGATGTGCAGGTTGGGGATGAAGGAGGAGCCGACACTGTATGATATAGTCAGGATGTGCGGGTTGGGGGATGAGGGAGGAGCTGGCATGAATGACATAGTCAGGATGTGCAGGTTGGGGGATGAGGGAGGAGCCGGCACTGAATGATATAGTCAGGATGTGCCGGTTGGGGGATGAGGGAGGAGCCGGCACTGAATGATATAGTCAGGATGTGCAGGTTGGGGGATGAGGGAGGAGCCGGCACTGAATGATACAGTCAGGATGTGCGGGTTGGGGATGAGGGAGGGAGCCGGCACTGAATGATATAGTCAGGATGTGCAGGTTGGGGGATGAGGGAGGAGCCGGCACTGAATGATATAGTCTGGATGTGCAGGTTGGGGGATGAGGGAGGAGCCGGCACTGAATGATATAGTCAGGATGTGCAGGTTGGGGGATGAGGGAGGAGCTGGCACTGAATGATATAGTCAGGATGTGCAGGTTGGGGGATGAGGGAGGAGCCGGCACTGAATGATATAGTCAGGATGTGCAGGTTGGGGGATGAGGGAGGAGCCGGCACTGAATGATATAGTTAGGATGTGCAGGTTGGGGGATGAGGGAGGAGCCGGCACTGAATGATATAGTCAGGATGTGCAGGTTGGGGGATGAGGGAGGAGCCGGCACTGAATGATGTAGTCAGGATGTGCAGGTTAGGGGATGAGGGAGGGAGCTGGCATGAATGGTTTAGTCAGGATGTGCAGGTTGGGGTATGAGGGAGATGGCACTGAATGATATAGTCAGGATGTGCAGGTTGGGGGATGAGGGAGGGAGCTGGCATGAATGACATAGTCAGGATGTGCAGGTTGGGGGATGAGGGTGGAGCTGGCACTGAATGATTTAGTCAGGATGTGCAGGTTGGGGGATGAGGGAGATGGCTCTGAATGATATAGTCAGGATGTGCAGGTTGGTGGATGAGGGAGGAGCTGGCACTGGGGGATGAGGGTGGAGCTGGCACTGAATGATATAGTCAGGATGTGCAGGTTGGGGGATGAGGGAGGAGCCGGCACTGAATGATATAGTCAGGATGTGCAGGTTGGGGGATGAGGGAGGAGCCGGCACTGAATGATATAGTCAGGATGTGCAGGTTGGGGGATGAGGGAGGGAGCTGGCACTGAATGATACAGTCAGGATGTGCGGGTTGGGGATGAGGGAGGGAGCCGGCACTGAATGATATAGTCAGGATGTGCAGGTTGGGGGATGAGGGAGGAGCCGGCACTGTATGATAGAGTCAGGATGTGCAGGTTGGGGGATGAGGGAGGAGCCAGCACTGAATGATAGTCAGGATGTGCAGGTTGGGGGATGAGGGAGGAGCCGGCACTGAATGATAGTCAGGATGTGAAGGATGGGGTATGAGAGAGGAGCCGGCACTGAATGATATAGTCAGGATGTGCGGGTTGGGGGATGAGTGAGGAGCCGGCACTGAATGATATAGTCAGGATGTGCAGGTTGGGGGATGAGGGAGGAGCCGGCACTGAATGATATAGTCAGGGTGTGCGGGTTTTGGGATGAGGGAGGAGCCGGCACTGAATGATATAGTCAGGATGTGCGGGTTGGGGGATGAGGGAGGAGCCGGCACTGAATGATATAGTCAGAATGTGCGGGTTGGGCTATGAGGGAGGAGCCGGCACTGAATGATACAGTCAGGATGTGCGGGTTGGGGGATAAGGGAGGAGCCGGCACTGAATGATATAGTCAGGATGTGCAGGTTGGGGGATGAGGGAGGAGCCGACACTGTATGATATAGTCAGGATGTGCAGGTTGGGGGATGAGGGAGGAGCCGACACTGTATGATATAGTCTGGATGTGCGGGTTGGGGATGAAGGAGGA
This sequence comes from Taudactylus pleione, assembly GCA_031769625.1. Classification (NCBI taxonomy): domain Eukaryota; kingdom Metazoa; phylum Chordata; class Amphibia; order Anura; family Myobatrachidae; genus Taudactylus; species Taudactylus pleione. Next base: position 819,399 of record JAUIMM010001179.1, on the reverse strand, counting down.
GCCGACACTGTATGATATAGTCAGGATGTGCGGGTTGGGGGATGAGGGAGGAGCCGGCACTGAATGATATAGTCAGGATGTGCGGGTTGGGGGATGAGGGAGGAGCCGGCACTGAATGATGCAGTCAGGATGTGCGGGTTGGGGGATGAGGGAGGGAGCCGGCACTGAATGATACAGTCAGGATGTGCGGGTTGGGGGATGAGGGAGGGAGCCGGCACTGAATGATATAGTCAGGATGTGCAGGTTGGGGGATGAGGGTGGAGATGGCACTGTATGATATAGTCAGGATGTGCAGGTTGGGGGATGAGGGAGGAGCCGACACTGTATGATATAGTCAGGATGTGCAGGTTGGGGGATGAGGGTGGAGCTGGCACTGTATGATATAGTCAGGATGTGCAGGTTGGGGGATGAGGGAGGGAGCTGGCACTGTATAATATAGTCAGGATGTGCAGGTTGGGGGATGAGGGAGGGAGCTGGCACTGTATGATATAGTCAGGATGTGCAGGTTGGGGGATGAGGGAGGGAGCTGGCACTGAATGATATAGTCAGGATGTGCGGGTTGGGGGATGAGGGAGGAGCCGGCACTGAATGATACAGTCAGGATGTGCAGGTTGGGGGATGAGGGAGGAGCCGGCACTGAATGATATAGTCAGGATGTGCAGGTTGGGGGATGAAGGAGGAGCCGACACTGTATGATATAGTCAGGATGTGCAGGTTGGGGATGAAGGAGGAGCCGACACTGTATGATATAGTCAGGATGTGCGGGTTGGGGGATGAGGGAGGAGCTGGCATGAATGACACAGTCAGGATGTGCAGGTTGGGGGATGAGGGAGGAGCCGGCACTGAATGATATAGTCAGGATGTGCCGGTTGGGGGATGAGGGAGGAGCCGGCACTGAATGATATAGTCAGGATGTGCAGGTTGGGGGATGAGGGAGGAGCCGGTACTGAATGATACAGTCAGGATGTGCGGGTTGGGGATGAGGGAGGGAGCCGGCACTGAATGATATAGTCAGGATGTGCAGGTTGGGGGATGAGGGAGGAGCCGGCACTGAATGATATAGTCTGGATGTGCAGGTTGGGGGATGAGGGAGGAGCCGGCACTGAATGATATAGTCAGGATGTGCAGGTTGGGGGATGAGGGAGGAGCTGGCACTGAATGATATAGTCAGGATGTGCAGGTTGGGGGATGAGGGAGGAGCCGGCACTGAATGATATAGTCAGGATGTGCAGGTTGGGGGATGAGGGAGGAGCCGGCACTGAATGATATAGTCAGGATGTGCAGGTTGGGGGATGAGGGAGGAGCCGACACTGTATGATACAGTCAGGATGTGCGGGTTGGGGGATGAGGGAGGAGCCGACACTGTATGATACAGTCAGGATGTGCGGGTTGGGGGATGAGGGAGGAGCCGGCACTGAATGATACAGTCAGGATGTGCGGGTTGGGGGATGAGGGAGGGAGCTGGCACTGAATGATATAGTCAGGATGTGCAGGTTGGGGGATGAGGGAGGAGCTGGCACTGAATGATATAGTCAGGATATGCAGGTTGGGAGATGAGGGAGGAGCCGGCACTGAATGATATAGTCAGGATGTGCAGGTTGGGGGATGAGGGAGGAGCCGACACTGTATGATATAGTCAGGATGTGCAGGTTGGGGGATGAGGGAGGAGCCGGCACTGAATGATATAGTCAGGATGTGCAGGTTGGGGGATGAGGGAGGGAGCTGGCATGAATGGTTTAGTCAGGATGTACAGGTTGGGGGATGAGGGAGATGGCACTGAATGATATAGTCAGGATGTGCAGGTTGGGGGATGAGGGAGGGAGCTGGCACTGGGGGATGAGGGTGGAGCTGGCACTGAATGATAGTCAGGATGTGCAGGTTGGGGGATGAGGGAGGAGCCGACACTGAATGATACAGTCAGGATGTGCAGGTTGGGGGATGAGGGAGGAGCCGGCACTGAATGATACAGTGAGGATGTGCAGGTTGGGTGATGAGGGTGGAGCCGGCACTGAATGATATAGTCAGGATGTGTAGGTTGGGGGATGAGGGAGGAGCCGGCACTGAATGATACAGTCAGGATGTGCAGGTTGGGGGATGAGGGTGGAGCCGGCACTGAATGATATAGTCAGGATGTGTAGGTTGGGGGATGAGGGAGGAGCCGGCACTGAATGATACAGTCACAATGTGCAGGTTGGGGGATGAGGGAGGAGCCGGCACTGAATGATATAGTCAGGATGTGCGGGTTGGGCTATGAGGGAGGAGCCGGCACTGAATGATACAGTCAGGATGTGCGGGTTGGGGGATGAGGGAGGAGCCGGCACTGAATGATACAGTCAGGATGTGCGGGTTGGGGGATGAGGGAGGAGCCGGTACTGAATGATACAGTCAGGATGTGCGGGTTGGGGGATGAGAGAGGGAGCTGGCATGAATGGTTTAGTCAGGATGTGCAGGTTGGGGGATGAGGGAGGAGCCGGCACTGAATGATATAGTCAGGATGTGCGGGTTGGGGGATGAGGGAGGAGCCGGCACTGAATGATATAGTCAGGATGTGCGGGTTGGGCTATGAGGGAGGAGCCGGCACTGAATGATACAGTCAGGATGTGCGGGTTGGGGGATGAGGGAGGGAGCCGGCACTGAATGATATCGTCAGGATGTGCAGGTTGGGGGATGAGGGAGGGAGCTGGCATGAATGACATAGTCAGGATGTGCAGGTTGGGGGATGAGGGAGGAGCCGGCACTGAATGATATAGTCAGGATGTACAGGTTGGGGGATGAGGGTGGAGCTGGCACTGAATGATATAGTCTGGATGTGCAGGTTGGGGGATGAGGGAGGAGATGGCACTGAATGATATAGTCAGGATGTGCGGGTTGGGGGATGAGGGAGGAGCCGACACTGTATGATATAGTCAGGATGTGCGGGTTGGGGGATGAGGGAGGAGCCGGCACTGAATGATACAGTCAGGATGTGCAGTTTGGGGGATGAGGGAGGGAGCTGGCACTGTATGATATAGTCAGGATGTGCAGTTTGGGGGATGAGGGAGGGAGCTGGCACTGTATGATATAGTCAGGATGTGCAGGTTGGGGGATGAGGGAGGGAGCTGGCATGAATGGTTTAGTCAGGATGTGCAGGTTGGGGGATGAGGGAGGAGCCGGCACTGAATGATATAGTCAGGATGTGCGGGTTGGGGGATGAGGGAGGAGCCGGCACTGAATGATATAGTCTGGATGTGCAGGTTGGGGGATGAGGGAGGAGCTGGCACTGAATGATATAGTCAGGATGTGCAGGTTGGGGGATGAGGGAGGAGCCGGCACTGAATGATATAGTCAGGATGTGCAGGTTGGGGGATGAGGGAGGGAGCTGGCATGGATGGTTTAGTCAGGATGTGCAGGTTGGGGGATGAGGGAGGAGCCGGCACTGAATGATATAGTCAGGATGTGCGGGTTGGGGGATGAGGGAGGAGCCGGCACTGAATGATATAGTCTGGATGTGCAGGTTGGGGGATGAGGGAGGAGCTGGCACTGAATGATATAGTCAGGATGTGCAGGTTGGGGGATGAGGGAGGAGCCGGCACTGAATGATATAGTCAGGATGTGCAGGTTGGGGGATGAGGGAGGAGCCGGCACTGAATGATATAGTCAGGATGTGCGGGTTGGGGGATGAGGGAGGAGCCGACACTGTATGATATAGTCAGGATGTGCAGGTTGGGGGATGAGGGAGGAGCCGGCACTGAATGATACAGTCAGGATGTGCAGGTTGGGGGATGAGGGAGGGAGCTGGCACTGTATGATATAGTCAGGAGGTGCAGGTTGGGGGATGAGGGAGGAGCCGGCACTGAATGATATAGTCAGGATGTGCAGGTTGGGGGATGAGGGAGGAGCCGGCACTGAATGATATAGTCAGGATGTGCAGGTTGGGGGATGAGGGAGGGAGCTGGCATGAATGGTTTAGTCAGGATGTGCAGGTTGGGGGATGAGGGAGGAGCCGGCACTGAATGATATAGTCAGGATGTGCGGGTTGGGGGATGAGGGAGGAGCCGGCACTGAATGATATAGTCTGGATGTGCAGGTTGGGGGATGAGGGAGGAGCTGGCACTGAATGATATAGTCAGGATGTGCAGGTTGGGGGATGAGGGAGGAGCCGGCACTGAATGATATAGTCAGGATGTGCAGGTTGGGGGATGAGGGAGGAGCCGGCACTGAATGATATAGTCAGGATGTGCGGGTTGGGGGATGAGGGAGGAGCCGACACTGTATGATATAGTCAGGATGTGCAGGTTGGGGGATGAGGGAGGAGCCGGCACTGAATAATACAGTCAGGATGTGCAGGTTGGGGGATGAGGGAGGAGCAGACACTGTATGATATAGTCAGGATGTGCAGGTTGGGGGATGAGGGAGGAGCTGGCACTGTATGATATAGTCAGGAGGTGCAGGTTGGGGGATGAGGGAGGAGCCGGCACTGAATGATATAGTCAGGATGTGCAGGTTGGGGGATGAGGGAGGGAGCTGGCATGAATGGTTTAGTCAGGATGTGCAGGTTGGGGGATGAGGGAGATGGCACTGAATGATATAGTCAGGATGTGCAGGTTGGGGGATGAGGGAGGGAGCTGGCACTGAATGATTTAGTCAGGATGTGTAGGTTGGGGGATCAGGGAGGGAGCTGGCATGAATGGTTTAGTCAGGATGTGCAGGTTGGGGGATGAGGGAGATGGCTCTGAATGATATAGTCAGGATGTGCAGGTTGGTGGATGAGGGAGGAGCTGGCACTGGGGTATGAGGGAGGAGCCGGCACTGAATGATAGTCAGGATGTGCAGGTTGGGGGATGAGGGAGGAGCTGGCACTGAATGATATAGTCAGGATGTGCAGGTTGGGGGATGAGGGTGGAGCCGGCACTGAATGATATAGTCAGGATGTGTAGGTTGGGGGATGAGGGAGGGAGCTGGCACTGAATGATATAGTCAGGATGTGTAGGTTGGGGGATGAGGGAGGGAGATGGCACTGAATGATATAGTCAGGATGTGCAGGTTGGGGGATGAGGGAGGGAGATGGCACTGAATGATATAGTCAGGATGTGCAGGTTGGGGTATGAGGGAGGAGCCGGCACTGAATGATACAGTCAGGATGTGCAGGTTGGGGGATGAGGGAGGAGCCGGCACTGAATGATATAGTCAGGATGTGCGGGTTGGGGGATGAGGGAGGAGCCGGCACTGAATGATATAGTCAGGATGTGCGGGTTGGGGGATGAGGGAGGAGCCGGCACTGAATGATATAGTCAGGATGTGCGGGTTGGGCTATGAGGGAGGAGCCGGCACTGAATGATACAGTCAGGATGTGCGGGTTGGGGGATGAGGGAGGAGCCGGCACTGAATGATACAGTCAGGATGTGCGGGTTGGGGGATGAGGGAGGAGCCGGCACTGAATGATACAGTCAGGATGTGCGGGTTGGGGGATGAGGGAGGAGCCGGCACTGAATGATAGTCAGGATGTGCGGGTTGGGGGATGAGGGAGGGAGCCGGCACTGTATGATACAGTCAGGATGTGCAGGTTGGGGGATGAGGGAGGAGCCGGCACTGAATGATATTGTCAGGATGTGCAGGTTGGGGGATGAGGGAGGAGCTGGCACTGAATGATATAGTCAGGATGTGCAGGTTGGGGGATGAGGGAGGAGCTGGCACTGGGGGATGAGGGTGGAGCTGGCACTGAATGATATAGTCAGGATGTGCAGGTTGGGGGATGAGTGAGGAGCTGGCACTGAATGATATAGTGAGGATGTGCTGGTTGGGGGATGAGGGAGTTGGCTCTGAATGATATAGTCAGGATGTACAGGTTGGGGGATGAGGGAGGAGCTGGCACTGAATGATATAGTGAGGATGTGCTGGTTGGGGGATGAGGGAGGAGCCTGCACTGAATGATATAGTCAGGATGTGCAGGTTGGGGGATGAGGGAGGAGCTGGCACTGAATGATATAGTGAGGATGTGCTGGTTGGGGGATGAGGGAGGAGCCTGCACTGAATGATATAGTCAGGATGTGCAGGTTGGGGGATGAGGGAGGAGCTGGCACTGAATGATAGTCAGGATGTGCAGGTTGGGGGATGAGGGAGGAGCTGGCACTGAATGATATAGTCAGGATGTGCAGGTTGGGGGATGAGGGAGGAGCCGGCACTGTATGATATAGTCAGGATGTACAGGTTGGGGGATGAGGGAGGAGCTGGCACTGGGGGATGAGGGAGGAGCCGGCACTGAATGATACAGTCAGGATGTGCGGGTTGGGGGATGAGGGAGGAGCCGGCACTGAATGATACAGTCAGGATGTGCGGGTTGGGGGATGAGGGAGTGAGCCGGCACTGAATGATACAGTCAGGATGTGCGGGTTGGGGGATGAGTGAGGGAGCCGGCACTGAATGATACAGTCAGGATGTGCGGGTTGGGGGATGAGGGAGGAGCCGGCACTGAATGATATAGTCAGGATGTGCAGGTTGGGGGATGAGGGTGGAGCCGACACTGTATGATATAGTCAGGATGTGCAGGTTGGGGGATGAGGGTGGAGCTGGCACTGTATGATATAGTCAGGATGTGCAGGTTGGGGGATGAGGGTGGAGCTGGCACTGTATGATATAGTCAGGATGTGCAGGTTGGTGGATGAGGGAGGGAGCTGGCACTGTATGATATAGTCAGGATGTGCAGGTTGGGGGATGAGGGAGGGAGCTGGCACTGTATGATATAGTCAGGATGTGCAGGTTGGGGGATGAGGAAGGAGCCGGCATTGAATGATATAGTTAGGATGTGCAGGTTGGGGGATGAGGGAGGAGCCGGCACTGAATGATATAGTCAGGATGTGCGGGTTGGGGGATGAGGGAGGAGCCGACACTGAATGATATAGTCAGGATGTGCGGGTTGGGGGATGAAGGAGGAGCCGGCACTGAATGATACAGTCAGGATGTGCGGGTTGGGGGATGAGGGAGGAGCCGGCACTGAATGATACAGTCAGGATGTGCAGGTTGGGGGATGAGGGAGGAGCCGGCACTGAATGATACAGTCAGGATGTGCGGGTTGGGGGATGAGGGAGGAGCCGGCACTGAATGATACAGTCAGGATGTGCGGGTTGGGGGATGAGGGAGGAGCCGGCACTGAATGATACAGTCAGGATGTGCAGGTTGGGGGATGAGGGAGGAGCCGGCACTGAATGATACAGTCAGGATGTGCAGGTTGGGGGATGAGGGAGGGAGCCGGCACTGAATGATATAGTCAGGATGTGCAGGTTGGGGGATGAGGGAGGAGCCGGCACTGAATGATATAGTCAGGATGTGCAGGTTGGGGGATGAGGGAGGAGCCGGCACTGTATGATATAGTCAGGATGTGCAGGTTGTGGGATGAGGGAGGAGCCGGCACTGAATGATACAGTCAGGATGTGCAGGTTGGGAGATGAGGGAGGAGCTGGCACTGTATGATATAGTCAGGATGTGCAGGTTGGGGGATGAGGGAGGAGCTGGCACTGTATGATATAGTCAGGATGTGCGGGTTGGGGGATGAGGGAGGAGCCGACACTGTATGATATAGTCAGGATGTGCAGGTTGGGGGATGAGGGAGGAGCTGGCACTGTATGATATAGTCAGGATGTGCGGGTTGGGGGATGAGGGAGGAGCCGACACTGTATGATATAGTCAGGATGTGCAGGTTGGGGGATGAGGGAGGAGCTGGCACTGTATGATATAGTCAGGATGTGCAGGTTGGGGGATGAGGGAGGAGCCGGCACTGTATGATATAGTCAGGATGTACAGGTTGGGGGATGAGGGAGGAGCTGGCACTGGGGGATGAGGGTGGAGCTGGCACTGAATAATATAGTCAGGATGTGCAGGTTGGGGGATGAGGGTGGAGCTGGCACTGAATGATATAGTCAGGATGTGCAGGTTGGGGGATGAGGGAGAGAGCTGGCACTGAATGATATAGTCAGGATGTGCAGGTTGGGGATTAGGGAGGAGCTGGCACTGAATGATATAGTCAGGATGTGCAGGTTGGGGGATGAGGGAGGAGCTGGCACTAAATGATATAGTCAGGATGTGCAGGTTGGGGGGTGAGGGAGGAGCTGGCACTGAATGATATAGTCAGGATGTGCAGGTTGGGGGATGAGGGTGGAGCTGGCACTGAATGATATAGTCAGGATGTGCGGGTTGGGGGATGAGGGAGGAGCCGGCACTGAATGATATAGTCAGGATGTGCAGGTTGGGGGATGAGGGAGGAGCCGGCACTGTATGATATAGTCAGGATGTGCAGGTTGGGGGATGAGGGAGGAGCCGGCACTGAATGATACAGTCAGGATGTGCAGGTTGGGAGATGAGGGAGGAGCTGGCACTGTATGATATAGTCAGCATGTGCAGGTTGGGGGATGAGGGAGGAGCCGGCACTGAATGATATAGTCAGGATGTGCAGGTTGGGGGATGAGGGAGGAGCTGGCACTGTATGATATAGTCAGGATGTGCAGGTTGGGGGATGAGGGAGGAGCCGACACTGTATGATATAGTCAGGATGTACAGGTTGGGGGATGAGGGAGGAGCTGGCACTGGGGGATGAGGGTGGAGCTGGCACTGAATAATATAGTCAGGATGTGCAGGTTGGGGGATGAGGGTGGAGCTGGCACTGAATGATATAGTCAGGATGTGCAGGTTGGGGATTAGGGAGGAGCTGGCACTGAATGATATAGTCAGGATGTGCAGGTTGGGGGATGAGGGAGGAGCTGGCACTAAATGATATAGTCAGGATGTGCAGGTTGGGGGGTGAGGGAGAAGCTGGCACTGAATGATATAGTCAGGATGTGCAGGTTGGGGGATGAGGGTGGAGCTGGCACTGAATGATATAGTCAGGATGTGCGGGTTGGGGGATGAGGGAGGAGCCGGCACTGAATGATATAGTCAGGATGTGCGGGTTGGGGGATGAGGGAGGAGCCGGCACTGAATGATATAGTCAGGATGTGCATGTTGGGGGATGAGGGAGGAGCCGGCACTGAATGATATAGTCAGGATGTGCAGGTTGGGGGATGAGGGAGGAGCCGGCACTGAATGATAGTCAGGATGTGCAGGTTGGGGGATGAGGGAGGAGCCGGCACTGAATGATATAGTCAGGATGTGCAGGATGGGGGACGAGGGAGGAGCCGGCACTGAATGATACAGTCAGGATGTGCAGGTTGGGGGATGAGGGAGGTGCCGGCACTGTATGATACAGTCACGATGTGGAGGTTGGGGGATGAGGGAGGAGTCGGCACTGTATGATCTAGTCAGGATGTGCAGGTTGGGGGATGAGGGAGGAGCTGGCACTGGGGGATGAGGGTGGAGCTGGCACTGAATGATATAGTCAGGATGTGCAGGTTGGGGGATGAGGGAGGAGCCGGCACTGAATGATATAGTCAGGATGTGCAGGTTGGGGGATGAGGGAGAGAGCTGGCACTGAATGATATAGTCAGGATGTGCAGGTTCGGGGATGCGGGAGGAGCCGGCACTGAATGATATAGTCAGGATGTGCAGGTTGGGGGATGAGGGAGAGAGCTGGCACTGAATGATATAGTCAGGATGTGCAGGTTGGGGGATGAGGGAGGAGCCGGCACTGAATGATATAGTCAGGATGTGCGGGTTGGGGGATGAGGGAGGTGCCGGCACTGAATGATATAGTCAGGATGTGCAGGTTGGGGGATGAGGGAGGAGATTGCACTGAATGATATAGTCAGGATGTGCGGGTTGGGGGATGAGGGAGGTGCCGGCACTGAATGATATAGTCAGGAAGTGCAGGTTGGGGATGAGGGAGGAGCCGGCAGTGAATGATATAGTCAGGATGTGCAGGTTGGGGGATGAGGGAGGAGATGGCACTGAATGATATAGTCAGGATGTGCAGGTTGGGGGATGAGGGAGGAGATGGCACTGAATGATATAGTCAGGATGTGCAGGTTGGGGGATGAGGGAGGAGATGGCACTGAATGATATAGTCAGGATGTGCAGGTTGGGGGATGAGGGAGGAGCCGGCACTGAATGATATAGTCAGGATGTGCAGGTTGGGGATGAGGGAGGAGCCGGCACTGAATGATATAGTCAGGATGTGCAGGTTGGGGGATGAGGGAGGAGCCGGCACTGAATGATATAGTCAGGATGTGCAGGTTGGGGGATGAGGAGCTGGCACTGAATGATATAGTCAGGATGTGCAGGTTGGGGGATGAGGAGCTGGCACTGAATGATACAGTCAGGATGTGCGGGTTGGGGGATGAGGGAGGAGCCGGCACTGAATGATATAGTCAGGATGTGCGGGTTGGGGGATGAGGGAGGAGCCGGCACTGAATGATATAGTCAGGATGTGCGGGTTGGGGGATGAGGGAGGAGCCGGCACTGAATGATATAGTCAGGATGTGCAGGTTGCGGGATGAGGGAGGGAGCTGGCACTGTATGATATAGTCAGGATGTGCGGGTTGGGGGATGAGGGAGGAGCCGGCACTGAATGATATAGTCAGGATGTGCAGGTTGGGGGATGAGGGAGGACCCGGCACTGAATCATATAGTCAGGATGTGCAGGTTGGGGGAGTAGGGAGGAGCCGGCCGTGAATGATGTAGTCAGGAGGTGCGGGTTGGGGGATGAGGGAGGAGCCGGCACTGAATGATACAGTCAGGATGTGCAGGTTGGGGGATGAGGGAGGAGCCGGCACTGAATGATAGTCAGGATGTGCGGGTTGGGGGATGAGGGAGGAGCCGGCACTGAATGATATAGTCAGGATGTGCGGGTTGGGGGATGAGGGAGGAGCCGGCACTGAATGATACAGTCGGGATGTGCGGGTTGGGGGATGAGGGAGGAGCCTGCACTGAATGATACAGTCAGGATGTGCGGGTTGGGGGATGAGTGAGGAGCCGGCACTGAATGATATAGTCAGGATGTGCAGGTTGGGGGAGTAGGGAGGAGCCGGCCGTGAATGATGTAGTCAGGAGGTGCGGGTTGGGGGATGAGGGAGGAGCCGGCACTGAATGATATAGTCAGGATGTGCGGGTTGGGGGGTGAGGGAGGAGCCGGCACTGAATGATACAGTCGGGATGTGCGGGTTGGGGGATGAGGGAGGAGCCTGCACTGAATGATACAGTCAGGATGTGCGGGTTGGGGGATGAGGGAGGAGCCGGCACTGAATGATACAGTCAGGATGTGCAGGTTGGGGGATGAGGGAGGAGCCGGCACTGAATGATAGTCAGGATGTGCGGGTTGGGGGATGAGGGAGGAGCCGGCACTGAATGATATAGTCAGGATGTGCGGGTTGGGGGATGAGGGAGGAGCCGGCACTGAATGATACAGTCGGGATGTGCGGGTTGGGGGATGAGGGAGGAGCCTGCACTGAATGATACAGTCAGGATGTGCGGGTTGGGGGATGAGGGAGGAGCCGGCACTGAATGATACAGTCAGGATGTGCAGGTTGGGGGATGAGGGAGGAGCCGGCACTGAATGATAGTCAGGATGTGCGGGTTGGGGGATGAGGGAGGAGCCGGCACTGAATGATATAGTCAGGATGTGCGGGTTGGGGGATGAGGGAGGAGCCGGCACTGAATGATACAGTCGGGATGTGCGGGTTGGGGGATGAGGGAGGAGCCTGCACTGAATGATACAGTCAGGATGTGCGGGTTGGGGGATGAGTGAGGAGCCGGCACTGAATGATAGTCAGGATGTGCGGGTTGGGGGATGAGGGAGGAGCCGGCACTGAATGATACAGTCAGGATGTGCGGGTTGGGGGATGAGGGAGGAGCCGGCACTGAATGATATAGTCAGGATGTGCAGGTTGGGGATGAGGGAGGAGCCGGCATTGAATGATATAGTCAGGATGTGCAGGTTGCGGGATGAGGGAGGGAGCTGGCACTGTATGATATAGTCAGGATGTGCGGGTTGGGGGATGAGGGAGGAGCCGGCACTGAATGATATAGTCAGGATGTGCAGGTTGGGGGATGAGGGAGGACCCGGCACTGAATCATATAGTCAGGATGTGCAGGTTGGGGGAGTAGGGATGAGCCGGCCGTGAATGATGTAGTCAGGAGGTGCGGGTTGGGGGATGAGGGAGGAGCCGGCACTGAATGATACAGTCAGGATGTGCAGGTTGGGGGATGAGGGAGGAGCCGGCACTGAATGATAGTCAGGATGTGCGGGTTGGGGGATGAGGGAGGAGCCGGCACTGAATGATATAGTCAGGATGTGCGGGTTGGGGGATGAGGGAGGAGCCGGCACTGAATGATACAGTCAGGATGTGCAGGTTGGGGGATGAGGGAGGAGCCGGCACTGAATGATAGTCAGGATGTGCGGGTTGGGGGATGAGGGAGGAGCCGGCACTGAATGATATAGTCAGGATGTGCGGGTTGGGGGATGAGGGAGGAGCCGGCACTGAATGATACAGTCGGGATGTGCGGGTTGGGGGATGAGGGAGGAGCCTGCACTGAATGATACAGTCAGGATGTGCGGGTTGGGGGATGAGGGAGGAGCCGGCACTGAATGATACAGTCAGGATGTGCAGGTTGGGGGATGAGGGAGGAGCCGGCACTGAATGATAGTCAGGATGTGCGGGTTGGGGGATGAGGGAGGAGCCGGCACTGAATGATATAGTCAGGATGTGCGGGTTGGGGGATGAGGGAGGAGCCGGCACTGAATGATACAGTCGGGATGTGCGGGTTGGGGGATGAGGGAGGAGCCTGCACTGAATGATACAGTCAGGATGTGCGGGTTGGGGGATGAGTGAGGAGCCGGCACTGAATGATAGTCAGGATGTGCGGGTTGGGGGATGAGGGAGGAGCCGGCACTGAATGATACAGTCAGGATGTGCGGGTTGGGGGATGAGGGAGGAGCCGGCACTGAATGATATAGTCAGGATGTGCAGGTTGGGGATGAGGGAGGAGCCGGCATTGAATGATATAGTCAGGATGTGCAGGTTGCGGGATGAGGGAGGGAGCTGGCACTGTATGATATAGTCAGGATGTGCGGGTTGGGGGATGAGGGAGGAGCCGGCACTGAATGATATAGTCAGGATGTGCAGGTTGGGGGATGAGGGAGGACCCGGCACTGAATCATATAGTCAGGATGTGCAGGTTGGGGGAGTAGGGATGAGCCGGCCGTGAATGATGTAGTCAGGAGGTGCGGGTTGGGGGATGAGGGAGGAGCCGGCACTGAATGATACAGTCAGGATGTGCAGGTTGGGGGATGAGGGAGGAGCCGGCACTGAATGATAGTCAGGATGTGCGGGTTGGGGGATGAGGGAGGAGCCGGCACTGAATGATATAGTCAGGATGTGCGGGTTGGGGGATGAGGGAGGAGCCGGCACTGAATGATACAGTCGGGATGTGCGGGTTGGGGGATGAGGGAGGAGCCTGCACTGAATGATACAGTCAGGATGTGCGGGTTGGGGGATGAGTGAGGAGCCGGCACTGAATGATAGTCAGGATGTGCGGGTTGGGGGATGAGGGAGGAGCCGGCACTGAATGATACAGTCAGGATGTGCGGGTTGGGGGATGAGGGAGGAGCCGGCACTGATTGATATAGTCAGGATGTGCAGGTTGGGGATGAGGGAGGAGCCGGCATTGAATGATATAGTCAGGATGTGCGGGTTGGGGGATGAGGGAGGAGCCGGCACTGAATGATACACTCGGGATGTGCGGTTTGGGGGATGAGGGAGGAGCCGGCACTGAATGATACAGTCAGGATGTGCAGGTTGGGGGATGAGGGAGGAGCCGGCACTGAATGATATAGTCAGGATGTGCAGGTTGGGGGATGAGGGAGGAGCCGGCACTGTATGATACAGTCAGGATGTGCAGGTTGGGGGATGAGGGAGGAGCCGGCACTGTATGATATAGTCAGGATGTGCAGGTTGGGGGATGAGGGAGGAGCCGGCACTGAATGATATAGTCAGGATGTGCGGGTTGGGGGATGAGGGAGGAGCCGGCACTGAATGATACAGTCAGGATGTGCAGGTTGGGGGATGAGGGAGGAGCCGGCACTGAATGATAGTCAGGATGTGCGGGTTGGGGGATGAGGGAGGAGCCGGCACTGAATGATATAGTCAGGATGTGCGGGTTGGGGGATGAGGGAGGAGCCGGCACTGAATGATACAGTCGGGATGTGCGGGTTGGGGGATGAGGGAGGAGCCTGCACTGAATGATACAGTCAGGATGTGCGGGTTGGGGGATGAGTGAGGAGCCGGCACTGAATGATAGTCAGGATGTGCGGGTTGGGGGATGAGGGAGGAGCCGGCACTGAATGATACAGTCAGGATGTGCGGGTTGGGGGATGAGGGAGGAGCCGGCACTGATTGATATAGTCAGGATGTGCAGGTTGGGGATGAGGGAGGAGCCGGCATTGAATGATATAGTCAGGATGTGCGGGTTGGGGGATGAGGGAGGAGCCGGCACTGAATGATACACTCGGGATGTGCGGTTTGGGGGATGAGGGAGGAGCCGGCACTGAATGATACAGTCAGGATGTGCAGGTTGGGGGATGAGGGAGGAGCCGGCACTGAATGATATAGTCAGGATGTGCAGGTTGGGGGATGAGGGAGGAGCCGGCACTGTATGATACAGTCAGGATGTGCAGGTTGGGGGATGAGGGAGGAGCCGGCACTGTATGATATAGTCAGGATGTGCAGGTTGGGGGATGAGGGAGGAGCCGGCACTGAATGATATAGTCAGGATGTGCGGGTTGGGGGATGAGGGAGGAGCCGGCACTGAATGATATAGTCAGGATGTGCGGGTTGGGGGATGAGGGAGGAGCCCGCACTGAATGATACAGTCAGGATGTGCGGGTTGGGGGATGAGGGAGGAGCCGGCACTGAATGATACAGTCAGGATGTGCGGGTTGGGGGATGAGGGAGGAGCCGGCACTGATTGATATAGTCAGGATGTGCAGGTTGGGGATGAGGGAGGAGCCGGCATTGAATGATATAGTCAGGATGTGCGGGTTGGGGGATGAGGGAGGAGCCGGCACTGAATGATACACTCGGGATGTGCGGTTTGGGGGATGAGGGAGGAGCCGGCACTGAATGATACAGTCAGGATGTGCAGGTTGGGGGATGAGGGAGGAGCCGGCACTGAATGATATAGTCAGGATGTGCAGGTTGGGGGATGAGGGAGGAGCCGGCACTGTATGATACAGTCAGGATGTGCAGGTTGGGGGATGAGGGAGGAGCCGGCACTGTATGATATAGTCAGGATGTGCAGGTTGGGGGATGAGGGAGGAGCCGGCACTGAATGATATAGTCAGGATGTGCGGGTTGGGGGATGAGGGAGGAGCCGGCACTGAATGATATAGTCAGGATGTGCGGGTTGGGGGATGAGGGAGGAGCCGGCACTGAATGATACAGTCAGGATGTGCAGGTTGGGGGATGAGGGAGGGAGCTGGCACTGAATGATATAGTCAGGATGTGCAGGTTGGGGGATGAGGGAGGAGCCGGCACTGAATGATATAGTCAGGATGTGCGGGTTGGGGGATGAGGGAGGAGCCGGCACTGAATGATATAGTCAGGATGTGCGGGTTGGGGGATGAGGGAGGAGCCCGCACTGAATGATACAGTCAGGATGTGCGGGTTGGGGGATGAGGGAGGAGCCGGCACTGAATGATACAGTCAGGATGTGCGGGTTGGGGGATGAGGGAGGAGCCGGCACTGATTGATATAGTCAGGATGTGCAGGTTGGAGATGAGGGAGGAGCCGGCATTGAATGATATAGTCAGGATGTGCGGGTTGGGGGATGAGGGAGGAGCCGGCACTGAATGATACACTCGGGATGTGCGGTTTGGGGGATGAGGGAGGAGCCGGCACTGAATGATACAGTCAGGATGTGCAGGTTGGGGGATGAGGGAGGAGCCGGCACTGAATGATATAGTCAGGATATGCAGGTTGGGGGATGAGGGAGGAGCCGGCACTGTATGATACAGTCAGGATGTGCAGGTTGGGGGATGAGGGAGGAGCCGGCACTGTATGATATAGTCAGGATGTGCAGGTTGGGGGATGAGGGAGGAGCCGGCACTGAATGATATAGTCAGGATGTGCGGGTTGGGGGATGAGGGAGGAGCCGGCACTGAATGATATAGTCAGGATGTGCGGGTTGGGGGATGAGGGAGGAGCCGGCACTGAATGATACAGTCAGGATGTGCAGGTTGGGGGATGAGGGAGGGAGCTGGCACTGAATGATATAGTCAGGATGTGCAGGTTGGGGGAGTAGGGAGGAGCCGGCCGTGAATGATGTAGTCAGGAGGTGCAGGTTGGGAGATGAGATGACTATATGATTCAGTGCCGGGTCCTCCCTCATCCCCCAACCTGCACATCCTGACTGTATCATTCATTATACTGTGCAGTGGGCACATTATCCACTGCACAGTATAATGAACGATTGAACAATAACTTTATTTTCGTACAGTCTTTCATTAGTCGTGTTGTGGATACGCGGCTTAAACCAGGTAGCCCGCACCAGACACTTATCCTCCTCTTCTGAGAGGGTCCCAGCAGCCACTTCCGGTGGGTGTAAGAGATGTCGACGGGTTCTCAAGGTTAACGTGCAATATTTCATCATTGAAAAATTTCAACATGTTAATAACATTGACACCTGAAACTGTTGACGATCTGGTGGTAACGGGTTTCATGGTGACACTCTGGTGGTAACTGGTTACATGGTGACACTGGTGGTAACGGGGTTACATGGTGACACTCTGGTGGTAACGGGTTACATTGTGACATTCTGGTGGTAACGGGTTACATTGTGACTTTCTGGTGGTAACGGGTTACATTGTGACATTCTGGTGGTAACGGGTTACATTGTGACATTCTGGTGGTAACGGGTTACATTGTGACATTCTGGTGGTAACGGGTTATATGGTGACTATCTGATGGTAACTGGTTACATGGTGACCTTTTGCATGGTGACCTTTTGCTTGTTGACCTAAAGTCGATGTCGACTTTGACCGGACGCCTTTCGTCTAGGCCGTCACTGGTCACGGGTTAGCGCTTTTGGACTCCCACTCCCTGTCAGTGACTGCCTGTCACTGACTCCGCCCACTGCGCCGTGGGCGTGTAACGATGCTGCCACCACCAAACTCTACCATCGGCGTTTGGAACCGCTTATTAGGTACCCTCAGGCTCCTGCCTAGGCACCTGGTACCACTTCTGCTGCGTATGCGTTGCCCAACTGCGGACACACCTCCTGTTTGGTGTCGGCTGTTCCCACCTGATCCCTCGCAATGGACCAGGTCTGCACGGTAGCTGGCAGAGGGCTTGAACTTGGAGACACGGAGCTCTTACCAGAACAGCAGGAGAACGGAATAGCGTGTGGGCGCAATTCTGTTGGTCGCAGGATACAGATGTAATAGAATTTAAAGGCAAAGGTGTTTATTGCTCAAAGTCTTAAAGAAGACCCTCCCTTCCGTCTGAAGGGGAATATCACACAGAAATCAAACAGCAATTCTCCACACAGGATTTCCAAAGATGTACCACATACAGGAATCTGATCAGCAGCTCCTCTCCTCATAGAAGTTACAGGGTTGTACACATACAGGGCTCACAGTCCCTCTTTTTATGTCATTCTTACACACAACATCACAGGGGGGCAAATCCACCCTGTGTTCCTTCTAGCCAATCAGGCTCTCTCAGAAAACATGAATTAACAACATATTACATTTCAAAGGAGTCACTCAATATCCTCCTTCCTAATCCACCAACACAAACTGATTTATCATACATTATACTGTCTCCTATAATGTTGGTATAACATGTCACAGGAAATGGTAAATTACATTCATCCTTATCAGTTTGGCATTTCCAACCTTAACACATTCAGCTTTTAGAAGTTTCATCCAAAAGGATCTTCTTAAAAACAAATTGTCTTTTCAAAAGTAAGTTCTGTATGTGAAGTGTTTGGCTATATGACACCATTCACACCTTCACACAGAGAACTTCCAGCCAGAGGTCACTGACCACAACAGGTCTTCCAATTCATCAGACCTCCTGCTAGTTTCTGCAGACACAGAGGCTGGTCATGTCCTATTCAGGCATATATTCAAGAAGTGCATTTTCTCTACAAAATATACATTTAAACCATATAGTGCATAGCCTATTAAATATACGTTGCTTCATGCACTAATGCATTGCGGATCAGCTGCAGTGCATTACAGCAATACATATATACTTTAATACAGTTTATTATAAACCATGTGCAGTGTGCTTTTACACTGTCCTTTTAAAAATGGCGCAACAGCATGAGGGTTAATCCCCTCAATGCCTTGGCAGCCATTTTAATCACGTGTGGTCGGCCTCCGGCCACATCGACATACTGAGCGGATCCGCCGCAGCTTGTAAATGATTTGCGCTGCGAGACGTGCTTGTGGTGGGGTTAGTGAGACAGACATGGGGGGAGTGGGACTTAATCAGGAACAATAGCTTTGGTGGACATCAGTGGATGAAGAGGAGCAGAGACTGCTGTGAGGATGAGGAGGGGAGAGAATAACACATGTAACACAGATACTGCCAGATTTTACTCTTACACTGTAGTTCTCAGTGTTACCACCCCTCCCCCTCTATGGCACAGCATGGTCATACACTGTGGTTCTCAGTGTGTCATCACCCCTCCCCCTCTCTATGGCACAGCATGGTCATACACTGTGGTTCTCAGTGTGTCACCACCCCTCCCCCTCTCTATGGCACAGCATGGTCATACACTGTGGTTCTCAGTGTGTCACCGCCCCTCCCTCTCTATGGCACAGCATGGTCATACACTGTGGTTCTCAGTGTGTCACCGTCCCTCCCCCTCTATGGCACAGCATGGTCATATACTGTGGTTCTCAGTGTGTCACCGCCCCTCCCTCTCTATGGCACAGCATGGTCATACACTGTGGTTCTCAGTGTGTCACCGTCCCTCCCTCTCTATGGCACAGCATGGTCATACAATGTGGTTCTCCGTGTGTTACCACCCCTCCCCCTCTATGGCACAGCATGGTCATACACTGTGGTTCTCAGTGTGTCACCGCCCTCCCTCTCTATTGCACAGCATGGTCATACACTGTAGTTCTCAGTGTTACCACCCCTCCCCCTCTATGGCACAGCATGGTCATACACTGTGGTTCTCAGTGTGTCACCACCCCTCCCCCTCTCTATGGCACAGCATGGTCATACACTGTGGTTCTCAGTGTGTCACCACCCCTCCCCCTCTCTATGGCACAGCATGGTCATACACTGTGGTTCTCAGTGTGTCACCGCCCCTCCCCCTCTCTATGGCACAGCATGGTCATACACTGTGGTTCTCAGTGTGTCACCGCCCCTCCCCCTCTCTATGGCACAGCATGGTCATACACTGTGGTTCTCAGTGTGTCACCACCCCTCCCCCTCTGGTTTTACAAAGGTGTAGATTGCACCCTCCAGATTGTGTCTTTAACCTTGAAGCCGCTCACAGATCCCTATTTTCATTGCCAGGACTTTAGAGAATACCCCACATATGGTACACTTGCGGTTTGCCTTCTATTAGTGTAGGTCTGGCTTTAGAAGCAGCTTGTTAATAAGTAAAACTAAAAACGTTGATGCAGCAAAGTCCACTAGGGGGTGCTGGTCAGGTACAGAGTCCGTGGCCTGTGCTGGTCTCTCCTGAGCGCCTGCAGGCACCGTAATAAGAATAACAGGCACCTGTATAAGTCTATGGCGTGCTGCAGTCTAGTTTCTGATAACACTTTAGTTTTCCTCGTAAGATTTAGGTGTGCGGAGCAGGTTGTCGTGTAGGGGGTTAATCTCTAAGATCTCCTGGGTGGAGGGAGGAGGAGCAGTGTCTGGTGGGCAGTAAGGGGTTAATCTAACATCTCCTGAGTGGGAGGAGGAGGAGGAATGTGTGGTGGGCAGTAGGGAGTTAATCTAAGATCTCCTGAGTGGGAGGAGGAGGAGCAGTGTCTGGTGGGCAGTAGGGGGTTAATTTATAACATATGAAGGCCCCCATACATCAGAGGTTGATTGAAGCAATCGTGCAATTGGCAATCGATTGAAAAAGGGAAAGATTTTTATACACAATCGATTGCCAATTGCACGATTGCTGCAATCAATCTCTGATGTATGGGGGCCTTGAGTGGGTGGAGGAGGAGGAATGTGTCTGGTGGGCAGTAGGGGGTTAATCTAACATCTGAGTGGGAGGAGGAGGAGGAATGTGTCTGGTGGGCAGTAGGGGGTTAATCTAACATCTCCTGAGTGGGAGGAGGAGGAGTGTGTCTGGTGGGCAGAAAGGGGTTAATCTAACATCTCCTGAGTGGGGGGAGGAGGAGGAATATGTCTGGTGGGCAGTAGGGGGTTAATCTAACATCTCCTGAGTGGGGGGAGGAGGAGGAATGTGTGGTGGGCAGTAGGGGGTTAATCTAACATCTCCTGAGTGGGAGGAGGAGGAGCAGTGTCTGGTGGGCAGTAAGGGGTTAATCTAACATCTCCTGAGTGGGAGGAAGAGTGTCTGGTGGGCAGTAAGGGGTTAATCTAACATCTCCTGAGTGGGAGGAGGAGGAATATGTCTGGTGAGCAGTAGGGGGTTAATCTAACATCTCCTGAGTGGGGGGAGGAGGAGGAGGAATGTGTGGTGGGCAGTAGGGAGTTAATCTAAGATCTCCTGAGTGGGAGGAGGAGGAGCAGTGTCTGGTGGGCAGTAAGGGGTTAATCTAACATCTCCTGAGTGGGAGGAGGAGGAATATGTCTGGTGAGCAGTAGGGGGTTAATCTAACATCTCCTGAGTGGGGGGAGGAGGAGGAATGTGTGGTGGGCAAGATGGGAGTTAATCTAAGATCTCCTGAGTGGGAGGAGGAGGAGTGTGTCTGGTGGGCAGTAGGGGGTTAATCTAACATCTCCTGAGTAGGAGGAGGAGGAGCAGTGTCTGGTGGGCAGTAAGGGGTTAATCTAACATCTCCTGAGTAGGAGGAGGAGGAGCAGTGTCTGGTGGGCAGTAAGGGGTTAATCTAACATCTCCTGAGTGGGGGGAGGAGGAGGAGTGTGTCTGGTGGGCAGTAGGGGGTTAATCTAACATCTGAGTGGGGGGAGGAGGAGGAGTGTGTCTGGTGGGCAGTAAGGGGTTAATCTAACATCTCCTGAGTAGGAGGAGGAGGAGCAGTGTCTGGTGGGCAGTAAGGGGTTAATCTAACATCTCCTGAGTGGGGGGAGGAGGAGGAGTGTGTCTGGTGGGCAGTAGGGGGTTAATCTAACATCTGAGTGGGGGGAGGAGGAGGAGTGTGTCTGGTGGGCAGTAGGGGGTTAATCTAAGATCTCCTGAGTGGGAGGAGGAGGAATATGTCTGGTGGGCAGCAGGGGGTTAATCTAAGATCTCCTGAGTGGGGGGAGGAGGAGGAATGTGTGGTGGGCAGTAGGGAGTTAATCTAAGATCTCCTGAGTGGGGGGAGGAGGAGGAATGTGTGGTGGGCAGTAGGGGGTTAATCTAACATCTCCTGAGTGGGAGGAGGAGGAGTGTGTCTGGTGGGCATTAGGGGTTAATCTAACATCTCCTGAGTGGGGAGAGGAGGAGGAATGTGTCTGGTGGGCAGTAGGGGGTTAACGCTCCCCAGCTGCAGATGGCGGTGGCCCCCCATGATGTACTGGAATGTGGCCGCCTTTGATGTGCCAGGCCTTGGCTCTCAGGATGACTTGTTCTGACACTTTCATCCCGTCACGGAGAACACGGACATTACACCAGTATCATGATCAGACGTGTGCGTGTGCTATTCATCTCTAGCTTACATGTTTTTTGTTCTGTATGGTCTGCAGGTGATATGGGGAGGGGGGGGAGATGCATGGGATTCCTCCCTCACATATATGTATTGTCCCAGTGTAACTAACAGATAAAGACACCTATAATACATATGATACATACACTCTACCTGCCATGACCTAGTGCTCAACCTGTACACTGTACTGACCGTGACCTGGAGAGTAGGGCGACGTGTACACTGTACTGACCGTGACCTGGAGAGTAGGGCGACGTGTACACTGTACTGACCCTGACCTGGGGAGTAGGGCGACGTGTACACTGTACTGACCATGACCTGGGGAGTAGGGCGACGTGTACACTGTACTGACCTGGGGAGTAGGGCGACGTGTACACTGTACTGACCCTGACCTGGAAGTAGGGCGACGTGTACACTGTACTGACCCTGACCTGGGGAGTAGGGAGACGTGTACACTGTACTGACCCTGACCTGGGGAGTAGGGCGACGTGTACACTGTACTGATCGTGACCTGGGGAGTAGGGCGACGTGTACACTGTACTGACCGTGACCTGGGGAGTAGGGCGACGTGTACACTGTACTGACCGTGACCTGGGGAGTAGGGCGACGTGTACACTGTACTGACCCTGACCTGGGGAGTAGGGCGACGTGTACACTGTACTGACCATGACCTGGGGAGTAGGGCGACGTGTACACTGTACTGACCTGGGGAGTAGGGCGACGTGTACACTGTACTGACCCTGACCTGGAAGTAGGGCGACGTGTACACTGTACTGACCCTGACCTGGGGAGTAGGGAGACGTGTACACTGTACTGACCCTGACCTGGGGAGTAGGGAGACGTGTACACTGTACTGACCCTGACCTGGGGAGTAGGGCGACGTGTACACTGTACTGATCGTGACCTGGGGAGTAGGGCGACGTGTACACTGTACTGATCGTGACCTGGGGAGTAGGGCGACATGTACACTGTACTGACCGTGACCTGGGGAGTGGGGCGACGTGTACACTGTACTGACCGTGACCTGGAGAGTAGGGCGACGTGTACACTGTACTGACCTAGGGAGTAGGGCGACGTGTACACTGTACTGACCGTGACCTGGGGAGTGGAGCGACGTGTATACTGTACTGCCCGTGACCTGGGGAGAGGGGCGACGTGTACACTGTACTGACCGTGACCTGGGGAGTGGAGCTACGTGTACACTGTACTGACCTGGGGAGTGGGGCGACGTGTACACTGTACTGACCCTGACCTGGGGAGTAGGGCGACGTGTACACTGTACTGACCATGACCTGGGGAGTGGGGCGACGTGTACACTGTACTGACCTGGGGCGTAGGGCGACGTGTACACTGTACTGACCTGGTGAGTGGGGCGACGTGTACACTGTACTGACCTGGGGAGTAGGGCGACGTGTACACTGTACTGACCGTGACCTGGGGAGTGGAGCGACATGTACACTGTACTGACCGTGACCTGGGGAGTGGAGCGTCGTGTACACTGTACCGACCATGACCTGGGGAGTGGAGCGACATGTACACTGTACTGACCTAGGGAGTGGGGCGACGTGTATACTGTACTGACCTGGGGAGTAGGGCGACGTGTACACTGTACTGACCCTGACCTGGGGAGTAGGGCGACGTGTACACTGTACTGACCCTGACCTGGGGAGTGGAGCGACATGTACACTGTACTGACCTAGGGAGTGGGGCGACGTGTATACTGTACTGACCTAGGGAGTGGGGCGACGTGTATACTGTACTGACCTGGGGAGTGGGGCGACGTGTACACTGTACTGACCCTGACCTGGGGAGTGGAGCGACATGTACACTGTACTGACCTAGGGAGTGGGGCGACGTGTATACTGTACTGACCTAGGGAGTGGGGCGACGTGTATACTGTACTGACCTGGGGAGTGGGGCGACGTGTACACTGTACTGACCCTGACCTGGGGAGTGGGGCGACGTGTACACTGTATAGCGCCATGTATGGTGCATGTATTATACTGCAGCTGATGAATGTATCTATTCTGGATTCGCCATCTTGCAGAGTCCGTGGGTCTCATCCTTTGTCAGTGACCTCCGCTTTATTCTTTCTCAGGTCTCCACGTGGTTCTTTACAACATTCACTGTGTCTGGATTGAAGGACAAGGTCCACCAGGTGGAAAGTCTGCACCAGCTCTTCACCGCCATTTCCCCCGACCAGATAGAAATCCCCCCGTTCGTCTTGGACTATGATGCTCGGGTAAGATCTGACCGTTATGCTGCAATGTTCTCTATAGACTGCGCAATTCCCTGTAATTCCAATTCTTCTGCCTCGTCCAAGCCTGACCGTCACCTCCATTTACTCCTTTATACTGTAATATGTAACGTACCATTCTCTGCCCATCCCTTCCTGTATCTGTGTCACCTCTCTCCTCCATATCTCCTTATATGTCACCAAGCCAGCCATCCATTTATACTGTAATATGTAACCATGCCAGCCATCCCTCTATACTGTAATATGTCACCAAGCCATTCCTCTATACTGTAATATGTCACCAAGCCAGCCCTCCCTCTATACTGTAATATGTCACCAAGCCAGCCATCCCTCTATACTGTAATATGTAACCAAGCCAGCCATCCCTTTATACTGTAATATGTCACCAAGCCAGCCATCCCTCTATACTGTAATATGTCACCAAGCCAGCCATCCCTCTATACTGTAATATGTAACCAAGCCAGCCCTCCCTCTATACTGTAATATGTAACCAAGCCAGCCATCCCTCTATACTGTAATATGTAACCAAGCCAGCCATCCCTCTATACTGTAATATGTCACCAAGCCAGCCCTCCCTCTATACTGTAATATGTAACCAAGCCAGCCATCCCTCTATACTGTAATATGTCACCAAGCCAGCCCTCCCTCTATACTGTAATATGTAACCAAGCCAGCCCTCCCTCTATACTGTAATATGTAACCAAGCCAGCCATCCCTCTATACTGTAATATGTAACCAAGCCAGCCATCCCTCTATACTGTAATATGTCACCAAGCCAGCCCTCCCTCTATACTGTAATATGTAACCAAGCCAGCCATCCCTCTATACTGTAATATGTCACCAAGCCAGCCCTCCCTCTATACTGTAATATGTAACCAAGCCAGCCCTCCCTCTATACTGTAATATGTAACCAAGCCAGCCCTCCCTCTATACTGTAATATGTAACCAAGCCAGCCATCCCTCTATACTGTAATATGTAACCAAGCCAGCCATCCCTCTATACTGTAATATGTAACCAAGCCAGCCCTCCCTCTATACTGTAATATATAACCAAGCCAGCCCTCCCTCTATACTGTAATATGTCACCAAGCCAGCCTTCCCTCTATACTGTAATATGTAACCAAGCCAGCCCTCCCTCTATACTGTAATATGTCACCAAGCCAGCCCTCCCTCTATACTGTAATATGTCACCAAGCCAGCCATCCCTCTATACTGTAATATGTAACCAAGCCAGCCCTCCCTTTATACTGTAATATGTAACCAAGCCAGCCTTCCCTCTATACTGTAATATGTAACCAAGCCAGCCATCCCTCTATACTGTAATATGTAACCAAGCCAGCCATCCCTCTATACTGTAATATGTAACCAAGCCAGCCCTCCCTCTATACTGTAATATGTAACCAAGCCAGCCATCCCTCTATACTGTAATATGTAACCAAGCCAGCCATCCCTCTATACTGTAATATGTCACCAAGCCAGCCATCCCTCTATACTGTAATATGTCACCAAGCCAGCCATCCCTCTATACTGTAATATGTCACCAAGCCAGCCCTCCCTCTATACTGTAATATGTAACCAAGCCAGCCATCCCTCTATACTGTAATATGTAACCAAGCCAGCCATCCCTCTATACTGTAATGTCACCAAGCCAGCCATCCCTCTATACTGTAATATGTCACCAAGCCAGCCCTCCCTCTATACTGTAATATGTCACCAAGCCAGCCCTCCCTCTATACTGTAATGTCACCAAGCCAGCCTTCCCTCTATACTGTAATATGTCACCAAGCCAGCCCTCCCTCTATACTGTAATATGTCACCAAACCAGCCATCCCTCTATACTGTAATATGTCACCAAGCCAGCCATCCCTCTATACTGTAATGTCACCAAGCCAGCCCTCCCTCTATACTGTAATATGTAACCAAGCCAGCCTTCCCTCTATACTGTAATATGTAACCAAGCCAGCCATCCCTCTATACTGTAATATGTAACCAAGCCAGCCATCCCTTTATACTGTAATATGTAACGTACCGTTCTCTGCCCATCCCTTCCTGTATCTGTGTCCTGTCTCTACCCCGTGTCTCCTGTATCTGTCCTCTCTCTCCCCCCCGTGTCTCCTGTATCTGTCCTCTCTCTCCCCCCCGTGTCTCCTGTATCTGTGTCATCTCTCTCCCCCGTGTCTCCTGTATCTGTCATCTCTCTCCCCCGTGTCTCCTGTATCTGTGTCCTCTCTCTCCCCCGTGTCTCCTGTATCTGTGTCCTCTCTCTCCCCCGTGTCTCCTGTATCTGTGTCCTCTCTCTCCCCCGTGTCTCCTGTATCTGTGTCCTCTCTCTCCCCCGTGTCTCCTGTATCTGTGTCCTCTCTCTCCCCCGTGTCTCCTGTATCTGTGTCCTCTCCATCCCCCGTGTCTCCTGTATCTGTGTCCTCTCTCTCCCCCGTGTCTCCTGTATCTGTGTCCTCTCTCTCCCCCGTGTCTCCTGTATCTGTGTCCTCTCTCCCCCCCGTGTCTCCTGTGTCTGTGTCCTCTCTCTCCCCCCGTGTCTCCTGTATCTGTGTCCTCTCTCTCCCCCCGTGTCTCCTGTATCTGTGTCCTCTCTCTCCCCCGTGTCTCCTCTATCTGTGTCCTCTCTCCCCCCCGTGTCTCCTGTGTCTGTGTCCTCTCTCCCCCCCCATGTCTCCTGTGTCTGTGTCCTCTCTCCCCCCCCATGTCTCCTGTGTCTGTGTCCTCTCTCCCCCCCCATGTCTCCTGTGTCTGTGTCCTCTCTCCCCCCCCATGTCTCCTGTATCTGTGTCCTCTCTCTCCCCCGTGTCTCCTCTATCTGTGTCCTCTCTTTCCCCCGTGTCTCCTCTATCTGTGTCCTCTCTCTCCCCCGTGTCTCCTGTCTGTGTCCTCTCTCTCCCCCCATGTCTCCTGTGTCTGTGTCCTCTCTCCCCCCCCATGTCTCCTGTGTCTGTGTCCTCTCTCCCCCCCATGTCTCCTGTGTCTGTGTCCTCTCTCCCCCCCATGTCTCCTGTGTCTGTGTCCTCTCTCCCCCCCCATGTCTCCTGTGTCTGTGTCCTCTCTCCCCCCCATGTCTCCTGTGTCTGTGTCCTCTCTCCCCCCCATGTCTCCTGTGTCTGTGTCCTCTCCCCCCCCCCCCATGTCTCCTGTATCTGTGTCCTCTCTCTCCCCCGTGTCTCCTGTATCTGTGTCCTCTCTCTCCCCCGTGTCTCCTGTATCTGTGTCCTGATACAGCATTGATTCCTTACGCTGTATATGATATATGGACCTAATTAGCTTATCTGATATGTTAGGGGTTAGGAGGTGATGCGGTTGGGGATTGTCGCAGTTGTATCTGTATTTATAAAACACGTTAGATGATAAATCTCAGTGTGACCTGATACATAACACGTGGTGTAAAGGTCTCTCTCATCAGCTGAGGGGAGGGATAGATAGGGAAGGGGTTAAACACGTGTGTCCTCCTCTGAGAGGCTCCGTGGCCGAGTATCAGATGGGGCCACCATGTAATCATTTCCTTGTGGGGTGACCCAGATGAGGGCCTGGAAACGTTCTGACGTCGGCTTTGCAGTCACCATGATAGTGTCCTCTGTGTCTTGCTCTCATAATACTGACTGCCTGGCACTGTTCCCCTCTGTGCAGCATCTGTCCTGACATGAGATAATCACCCCCCTCCCCCTCTCATACTCCGTAATGCTTAGCTCAGCTTCTCCGTCCCCCCGTAACATCTGTCTCTGCTCCGCAGGAAAACGGACCGGTCTTCTCCTCGCACTCCTCCTTCTCAGGCCTCTGACCCCCTCGCCCCTCTCTCCTCTGTCTAATGGCTGCTGTGGATGGTCCTCTCGGGTGAAATCTTTGCCTCCCCCGGCTGCTTCCTCTGCACGTACCGGCCGGACAACGAAAGACAATGCTTCATCGTCATCACCACACGCGTGGGCTGCGCACTCCCCTGACCCGGCAATCCCGGTGACGGCGATAACTGGACTGTGCGATGCAGAGGGGGGGCGGCCACTCGTGGTTACTCGTGTGTGAGTGAAACCGCCCAACGGAGGAGGTCAGCGCGGCAGCGGAGGCTTCCAGCTAATCTCCAGCAGCTGCCTGGATCTTCTGTCGTATATATTACACCTTGGACGTGGTCACTGTATAAATGGTCGGGGGAGAATGGGGAATAATGTATGTCACCGCATGGCGCAATAATAGCTGTATACCAGGACGGAGAGATTATCCCCCTCACTACCGGCCGCTCTACAGGAACCGTAAGAGAGAATCCGTCGCTGCTCATCGGAGAATGAATGTATCCTGTAGATAAGATTCCCCTGAGCTGCATTACTATAAAGAGATGTACGGTTCTATGTACTAAGCAGTGAAAAGTGATAAGAAAGTGATAAGGTACCAGCCAATCAGCTTCCATCTGTCATCTCACAGGCTGTGTTTGAAAAATGACAGTTGGGAGCTGATTGGCTGGTACTTATCACTTTCTTATCACTTTTCACTCTGTCACTTATCACTGCTTAGTACATAGACCCCGTAAAGTTGCCCGTCCCCACCCCCGCTGTGACTGTGACCCTGGTGAGACCGCAACACGACACGTCTGTAAGAGAAATAAGAAAAGAAAGTAAAATAATTACTGATCTCTTCTGTAAAGATTTAGACATGTATCATGGAGACAGCGTTGTTCTCTCACCGGCTGTTACCGCTATACGACAGTAAGGGGCCGCCCACATGTCGCACAGCGTAAACGTGTCATTCCTAGCTAAGGATTATACCATGGGTGTCAGCGCACACACATTATACACACGCTATGCTGCCCTCCATGTGCATTATAGCTGCCGGAACAGTAAGTACATGTCGCCCCCCGTCCTTTTGGTGGTAGCTCCCTTCAGCAACACAACGCTTCATACGGTGCTCCCAATAGTAGGATGGCTACTGGCCTGTAAGTTTCCAAGGGAGGTGGAGGAGGGGGAAGTGCGAGTGGCCCCTGAGGGCCGCCCGCCGGAATGTGACAAAACTTTACAATAACAGGAGCGTTCTTATTACTGTTTTACCTCCTCTTTCAGCTATTTCACCCCAGAGGGAACGGATGCGTTTCGCAGTAATAGAATGGACGCGTTTCGCAGTAATAGTCACTTAATCACAGCCAACATCTCTGTTCAGTCACATTCTAAATAACATCAAACCAATGATTATCTACCTATAGATTAGACCATATCACCCATAAGTGTACCGGACCTTTCGTTCTTATATTCTGACCAGAGGATAATGTAAAGTAGAACCAAAGTGGTGAGATTTTGCTGCTAAAGATCCTCTGATAAATGTGATCATAGATTATAATGTTACACAAAGTGCGCAATACACGTCGTCTTCTGCAAATCCGCGGCACAGCAGCCCGAAATCATTCGTTTGATTGTGTGAAATTGTATGATATTAATTGGACCGTAGATTTCTCTTATGAATCCTTATTTTATATAAATAAAGATATTCGGCAACAATCTAATTTTGTCCTCCAACAACTCGGCGTTCTCTCTATAAGGACTCCCTGGGGGAGACGGATATGGCTGACAGTCTATGTACTAAGCCTTAGAGAGAGAGTCTGTCCCCGAGGCTTAGTACATAGGCCCCCGTCTCTCAGATGGACCCACTGGTGTTCCAGCCCTCTAGCACGTTCCTGAGGTTACTCATCTGAGCCTGAGCCCTCCCATGCGGGGTGTTGTACATGGTATATGGTGGTACTGCGATTAGTAGCCACATGACGCAATCTGTAACGTATTCCATCCTGGGTAATAAAAGGTACAGCCTAAGGAACACCAGCTTTATATATGTGTCGTATAGATGCTACTGATTGTTTCTCTTGTGATTCCGTTCTGTTCAGTAACATGACCCCTGTATGGGTTCTCTTAAAGGTGTCTTACAGCTCAAATTAACCTGTACAAGAGCGCAAATTTGCCCACTGTTACGCCACGCCAACGCCGAGTTAACCCTGTCAATACTAAAGTAATACTCCTTTCACACAGAAAAGCAAATTAGTGGGTAAAGCACTTTTACCCGGTAGTTTGCTGATCAACACTGGTCCTCTTTCTGTGTGAAAGGGTCAACCCAGGACTTGGTCCCTGGTATTTATCATGGTTGGAGACCCGGCAATTTCTACCCAGGCCTATCCTTTAACACAGAATCAATACCCGCGTTGATCAGCAAATTACCGGGTAGAAATGTATGACACGGTAGTTTTGCTTTTCTGTGTGAAAGGGGGTTCAGGCCGGGACCGACACAATGACCCGGCACACACGTCGGCTAAAAGTCGGGTATTTGGGGAAAATTCTGCATGAAAGTGGTAAAACAAACTAAAAATTAAAACAACTCAACATATAAAGATGATTAGTGTGAATAATGGCCTTATCTTATAGTCACATGTCTGAAGAGGCCTTTCTTATTACGCTGTCTCCTAATATAATTATAATACTTCTATACTGCTACCTTTGTCAGCATCTTCCCTTTTTATTGTCTGTCTTATGCTATATTTGGGCTAAATTTCCCACCTTGGTTATATAGGTTATAATTGTAGATTTGGGCTTTAAACTAGTATAAAGCTGAAAACACGGACACCTGGCGCTCAGCGGTATAAACCTTCTAGAGACGCGGGCGATGTAAGGTCGCAGCTCGAGGGAAGAGGTTCCGCCAAAACTGAGAATATATCCTCCGGAGACTAAAAATACTTTAATATACACAATGCTGGAACATGTTCATGTAAATCAGATACAATTAGAAAAACAGATCATTCAATATAACAATATATTATAGTAAGCACAATATATAATAATCCGGCAATGAATTATAGATGATCCAGAAAACAGGCGACAAATTGGAACGATGACAATGCCACAATGTTCCTGTGTAATATTACAGCCATAAATGTCGTTGTTCTGGCGCTGACTCAGGGACCAGATCGGTTTCACTTCTAGGATCCTAATTAGGCCAGAAAGTCAATATTACATGACGTATTCTTACACACATGGGATAATGGCGGTAATGTGCGTATTGTTACACCCATGGGATAATGGCGGTAATGTGCGTATTCTTACACACACGGGATAATGGCGGTAATGTGCGTATTCCTACACACACAGGATAATGGCGGTAATGTGCCTATTCTTACACCCACGAGATAATGGCGGTAATGTGCGTATTCTTACACCCACAGGATAATGGCGGTAATGTGCCTATTCTTACACCCACGGGATAATGGCGGTAATGTGCCCATTCTTACACCCACGGGATAATGGCGGTAATGTGCCTATTCTTACACCCACGAGATAATGGCGGTAATGTGCGTATTGTTACACCCATGGGATAATGGCGGTAATGTGCGTATTCTTACACACACGGGATAATGGCGGTAATGTGCCCATTCTTACACCCACGGGATAATGGCGGTAATGTGCGTATTCTTACACCCACAGGATAATGGCGGTAATGTGCGTAGTATGACGCTGTACATGACGTATTCTTACACGGGATAATGACAGTAATGTGTGTACAATGTAACGTAGCGTGTCACATGCAGATACAGCCGCTGACACTAACGTAGCGTGTCACATGCGGATACAGCCGCTGACACTGTAACGTAGCGTGTCACATGCGGATACAGCCGCTGACACTGTAACGTAGCGTGTCACATGCGGATACAGCCGCTGACACTGTAACGTAGCGTGTCACATGCGGATACAGACGCTGACACTGTAACGTAGCGTGTCACATGCGGATACAGGCGCTGACACTGTAACGTAGCGTGTCACATGCGGATACGGGCGCTGACACTAACGTAGCGTGGCACATGCGGATACAGGCGCTGACACTGTAACGTAGCGTGTCACATGCGGATACAGGCGCTGACACTGTAACGTAGCGTGTCACATGCGGATACAGACGCTGACACTGTAACGTAGCCTGTCACATGCGGATACAGCCACTGACACTGTAACGTAGCGTGTCACATGCGGATACGGGCGCTGACACTGTAACGTAGCGTGTC
This sequence comes from Taudactylus pleione, assembly GCA_031769625.1. NCBI lineage: Eukaryota > Metazoa > Chordata > Amphibia > Anura > Myobatrachidae > Taudactylus > Taudactylus pleione. The sequence continues at coordinate 787,419 of JAUIMM010001179.1, read as the reverse complement.
ACATGCGGATACGGGCGCTGACACTGTAACGTAGCGTGTCACATGCGGATACGGGCGCTGACACTGTAACGTAGCGTGTCACATGCGGATACGGGCGCTGACACTGTAACGTAGCGTGTCACATGCGGATACGGGCGCTGACACTGTAACGTAGCGTGTCACATGCGGATACGGGCGCTGACACTGTAACGTAGCGTGTCACATGCGGATACAGACGCTGACACTGTAACGTAGCGTGTCACATGCGGATACAGACGCTGACACTGTAACGTAGCCTGTCACATGCGGATACAGCCGCTGACACTAACGTAGCGTGTCACATGCGGATACAGCCGCTGACACTGTAACGTAGCGTGTCACATGCGGATACAGCCGCTGACACTAACGTAGCGTGTCACATGCGGATACAGCCGCTGACACTGTAACGTAGCGTGTCACATGCGGATACGGGCGCTGACACTGTAACGTAGCGTGTCACATGCGGATACGGGCGCTGACACTGTAACGTAGCGTGTCACATGCGGATACGGGCGCTGACACTGTAATGTAGCGTGTCACATGCGGATACGGGCGCTGACACTGTAACGTAGCGTGTCACATGCGGATACAGGCGCTGACACTGTAACGTAGCGTGTCACATGCGGATACAGGCGCTGACACTGTAACGTAGCGTGTCACATGCGGATACAGGCGCTGACACTGTAACGTAGCGTGTCACATGCGGATACGGGCGCTGACACTGTAACGTAGCGTGTCACATGCGGATACGGGCGCTGACACTGTAACGTAGCGTGTCACATGCGGATACAGACGCTGACACTGTAACGTAGCGTGTCACATGCGCATACAGCCGCTGACACTGTAACGTAGCCTGTCACATGCGGATACAGCCGCTGACACTAACGTAGCATGTCACATGCGGATACAGCCGCTGACACTGTAACGTAGCGTGTCACATGCGGATACGGGCGCTGACACTGTAACGTAGCCTGTCACATGCGGATACGGGCGCTGACACTGTAACGTAGCCTGTCACATGCGGATACGGGCGCTGACACTGTAACGTAGCGTGTCACATGCGGATACGGGCGCTGACACTGTAACGTAGCGTGTCACATGCGGATGCAGGCGCCCTCGCTCAGAGAACATGGGCATTGCTGTATCATATCATTGTAATCAGCAGAAGCTGCTCGTGTTATCTGCTCGCATCGTTGTGCGAATAAGACGCATTAGAAGGTGAAAATACGCTCAGCGCTAGCGCGTCACAGTGAGCGCCCGCGTTGTGTGGTGAGATGAAGCACATGGAGGATAGATGTATGTGGGCCCATCTGTACATGGGGAAGACAGCACTAGGCACAGGGGGAGATGGGGGAGGTGATTTGGATGGAGAAACAGATTGAGGTGATAAGTAAGTGCAGCGCCTGAGCCGGGGAGAAGCGATTACTGACCGATGGCCCTGACTCACCAGCGGGGACACATTGCGATCGCTAATGGGTCGCAGATGATAAAATATGCTTCTGCTTTCCAAAACCTCCGAGCATAGAGACGCCCACTGCGGCCTTCTCATATCCGTACGATGACGTGCAACAGCGTAAACATCGGTAACATCAACGCACATCAGTCAGCCATGCTTCACAGGCGGCAAGTCTGCTCTCCTGACACGCAGAGCGCTCTCCTGCTGCTAAAGAACGGCTAATTTATGCACGCCCATGAAACGGCGTTTAAACGGTGAGACGCGCCTGCGTTTTTCTAACCATCTTCCGTTACCTCCCCCCAAACGCTGACTACCTGTCGCTCACTTTGCAACTGGCCCCTCTGTACGTACGTAATTGCAATGCGATAGCTGTGCGCGCACAATAGCAAACGATCGTTTGAACTTCATAAGCATCTTGTTTTTTTTGCAGGTTAGAACGATCATCGTATAATTGGAACCATTGGGGGGGGGGTTTAGCTGCTTTCTGGTGCAGGGATGGGGGATAACTCAGCGGCCGGAGCAGGGAGTCGGGGAAATGTACGCTAAGTGTGGATCAGAGAGAGCTCTGCGCACGTCCGCCCTGTAAGGTGGCTCAGTGGGAACGGTAACCTTGCTGCGTGGCTCGGAGGGCAGGGAGTTCTCCCTCAGCATGGGAAGAACATCTGGCAGCACTCTGGAGAGCGGCGGACTCATTACCGGGGCTGTTTGCTTCTGGCGCGTCCCTGGCTGGGTGGTATTTTTTTTTCCACGTCCATATTTAGCATCTGCCATCTGTCCTCAGCCCGTGGAAATCCCACATAATCTCAGGCCGGCTGCTTCAGGGTCACAGCAAGGTGTCATTTACATGGAAACGCTGTGTTTCCAGGTATTAACCCACCAGAGCCGGGCGACACCAGGCGCAATCGGACAAGGGGCTTCACGTGCTGACCTCTGGGCAGCCTGGGGCTCACTTCTGGGGGGCTATTAGGGGCTAATATTTGCTACAATTAGGAAATGATGGATGACAGAGGGAAAGTCTGGGATGAGGCCGTGCTCCCGGTTACCACAGCACCTCGAGCCCCTTATACAAAGCAATATTACAATAATTGGTTTATTAGTTGAACACAGGAGATTCACAAACAGATTATTGCGTCCATCACCATTAAACAGCATGGCGCATTTTTCTGCCGCCTGTAAGTATAGGACCCCGGTTCTGCACCCTCACGTTATCCCTCTGCCCCCACTATAGGCGAAACTGGGGGGTGGTCCGGGGGGGTGCACAGGACCACCCATTAGCCCAGTTCGCTTAAAAAAATATATATATATCTATATATAGCACATCCTCGGCAGCAGCTCCTCCCACAACAAGCAGCAAAACAGGAACAGGAGGTTTAAGTGCTGGCGGCGACTGCAGGGAGGAAGGGGGGGATTGTACCTGTGCTAAGAAGGGAGAGGGGGATTGTACCTGTGCTAAGAAGGGAGAGGGGGATTGGAGCTGTGCTAAGAAGGGAGAGGGGGATTGTACCTGTGCTAAGAAGGGAGAGGGGGATTGGAGCTGTGCACAGGGGAGCTGGACTGCAAAGGGTTGGAGTTAACACAGGGCTGGGGTGACACAGGCTAGGAAATGACGTTGATGCACACTGGGGCCAGGGGAGTGGGGCTGAGAGACGCACACTGGGGCCGGGGGAATGGGGCTGAGAGAGGCACACTGGGGCCGGGGGAGTGGGGCTGAGAGACGCACACTGGGGCCGGGGGAATGGGGCTGAGAGAGGCACACTGGGGTCGGGGGAATGGGACTGAGAGAGGCACACTGGGGTCGGGGGAATGGGACTGAGAGACGCACACTGGGGCCGGGGGAGTGGGGCTGAGAGACGCACACTGGGGCCGGGGGAATGGGGCTGAGAGACGCACACTGGGGCCGGGGGAATGGGGCTGAGAGACGCACACTGGGGCCGGGGGAATGGGACTGAGAGACGCACACTGGGGCCGGGGGAATGGGACTGAGAGACGCACACTGGGGCCGGGGGAATGGGACTGAGAGACGCACACTGGGGCCGGGGGAATGGGACTGAGAGACGCACACTGGGGCCGGGGGAATGGGGCTGAGAGACGCACACTGGGGCCGGGGGAATGGGGCTGAGAGACGCACACTGGGGCCGGGGGAATGGGGCTGAGAGACGCACACTGGGGCCGGGGGAATGGGGCTGAGAGACGCACACTGGGGCCGGGGGAATGGGACTGAGAGACGCACACTGGGGCCGGGGGAATGGGGCTGAGAGACGCACACTGGGGCCGGGGGAATGGGGCTGAGAGACGCACACTGGGGCCGGGGGAATGGGGCTGAGAGACGCACACTGGGGCCGGGGGAATGGGGCTGAGAGACGCACACTGGGGCCGGGGGAATGGGACTGAGAGACGCACACTGGGGCCGGGGGAATGGGGCTGAGAGACGCACACTGGGGCCGGGGGAATGGGACTGAGAGACGCACACTGGGGCCGGGGGAATGGGGCTGAGAGACGCACACTGGGGCCGGGGGAATGGGGCTGAGAGACGCACACTGGGGCCGGGGGAATCGGGCTGAGAGACACAGGTGGGCTTGAGGATGGAGAGACGCAGGGGGTCCTGGGGATGGAAAGAGACCATGAGGCCTGGAGATGAAGAGACACAGAGGGGCCTGGGGGCTTGGAGAGACACAGGGGAGCCTGGAGAGACACAGAAGTTTGATCAGGGGAATTCACCTTTTCCCTGCACAAAAGCTTCTGTTACTACAGTATATATATTATCTGGTTATGATGATGGCATTAGTTATATTTCTACGTATACAGGAATCTTCCGGACAATGTGATCTCCTACATGAATAGTGAATACCGGCTGAAGACGCTGCCCAGTGAGGCTCACATTCCCCGTTGCAGAGAAACCACCATATAGGTAAGAAAAGACATTCAAACTGACTGGGGTCCCAAAAACCCGCCTAGGGGTGACACCAAGGTGACAGGAGCCGCGTGCTGCACTGTAGCATGAAATGCAGCACTCGGCTCCTGACAGTGTGAGGGAGCTGGCACTACATAGTGCTCACCCGTACTTCTTAGACACACACCAGGCTACTGGGGTTCGGGCTGCGAGGCCATTCCCCCTCTCAAATGACCACGCCCCCTGATCACGAGGCCACACCCCCTTTTTGTGGCCCGGGGCAGAGCCACGCACACAACATACCTTCTTACTCTGGGTGACACCATGGGGAAGGACGCCACTGGTGTGTTTTTCCCAATATCTGTCATGGTGCTAAAACTGGGACCACCCATTACCAGATCTCTAGTTTCGCCTATGGCCCCCACATACTTAAAGTGCCATGCACAGATCTGGTTAGTTACAGCGGCAGCACATGGCGTGCGGGTAATCTGAGGCCAGGAGGGCTGCCGGCCATTGGGGTGTTTATAATCTTGAGTGAGGGCCTGATTCAGAGCCGTTCGCTATTTGCAAGCGAACGCTCTGAATCAGGGCGGGGAGTATTTTATTTTTTTTCCCTGTCCGCTCGCTAAGCTGTGGGCGACCACCCACAGCTTGTGCGAGCGGGCAGGAGATGGTCGCGACCATCGGCATTGCAAGGAGACCCTTGCGGTAGGGTCTCAGCACTCGCAATGCCGAGTGGACTTCCAGCTCTAATAGAGCCGGAAGTCCACTACTGACATCACGAGTGATGGTAGTAGGGCCGCCCACAAACGGCAGGCGTTCCTTCGGGAACGCCTCCGTTTTTCAGCCACCCCGCCTACAAAACGGGGCGAGCAGTCGATCAACATCGACAGCCTCCCCGTTTTGCGAGCTCCGGAGCGAGTGAAGGTCTCACTCGCTATGGGGCTCGCACACGCCACGCGTGTGCACTGGGCCACCATCGACCCGCTTACGAGCGGGTCTGAATCAGGCCCTGAGTGTCGACGTGATGTGTAACATGGAATGTGAGGAAGGGAACTGAGCTTATTGTCAGGACAACATTTACCAAATCTGCCACAATGTAGCAACCTTCTCCACACCCTTTACCCCACTATCTGGGGTAAGACCGGGCCAGCGGAAGGGATAATGGGGTAGGGATGGACATCTAATATCAATTTATCAAAACTTGATATTCCGGTCCGATATCAATTGATTGCTTCCGGCAATACGGCGCACACGATATGTGGCATGGACCTTCCATGATGCTATAACTGCATGTGCCAGGACTACTTTGGTGGGATTACAGCATTACCCCATGTCAGATGATGGCCAGCAGCAGCCACTCACTATTGACTTCTGTGCAGTGAAACAATGGTTTAATCCGGAGTTCCCAAGCTTTGCTATTGCAGTCCAGGTTTTAAGGATATCCTTGCTTGAGTTCAGATGGTTAAATCAAACTTCCTGAGATACTAATTAAGTCGCCTGTACTCCAGCATGGATATTCTGAAAACATGGACTGTAATTGCTGCAGAGTTTGTAAACTTCCAGGGGTTAATAATTTCTGGAGGGGAAAATGTGCGCAACGCTCACGGATATTGGTGTTATATGATCTGTATGTGCGGATTCCGTTGCATTTTGGATTATTGATGCGGGGCATAGGGTTGCCCGTCCCTGGTGCAGCTGGTGCTATACCCAGCGCAGAGCCACCACCGGCCCTTGACACTGAGTAGCAGCGGCTGGCGACGTCGTAGCACAGGGCAGGAGGTGTGCAGGGTAATAGTAGGAAGCCAAAGACTAAGGGGCTGTGTTTAAGGCATATATGTTGGCGTTCTAGGCCACTGCCTTAGGTCACCTGATGATGCCGCTGGCCTCGGGCTAACTGCTAGCACTCACTTTGAGCTGCCGGAAACGCATCCAAGTGCCTGTTTCATAGATGTACGCTAAAACGTTGGTTAGCGTACATCTTCAATGTTTCGTGCTCCGCGTGTGCGCAGGATGGGTCTGCAATACCGCATGGTGGGCTTCATTCAGAGCCGCTCGTAAGCGGCCGCTCGTTCGTTCCTAGCGATGTTCGCACATCTGTTCATGCGTACGGATTGTAATACGCATGCGCGAACCAGTCAGTGCGGCCGAAAATCGTGTGCTCGCTAAATAGCGAATGCCTGATAATATGAGTGACAGGAGGAGGCGTATGTGGGTGGTAACAGGGGAAGGTGCTTTAAAACGGGGAGTGGAGATCAGAACGCAGGCGTGCTTAAAGGTCAAAACGGGCGTTTTATGGGTGTGCATAATTAATACAGCAGCGTCATTGACAACGTCACTTGGTTGTTTTATAGTCGGAACTGCTCGCAATATAGTGGTAGGAAAAACCAACCACAAGAATAGCGAGCAGTGCAGACGCCTTTTGATGTACTCGATTAATCGGACATGACGTATGATGTGAGCGGCCAGGGGGCGTCTTTTTCAAAATTACGGCCGCAGGTTTTGTTCACTCGTTCAGACATAGAGGCGTCAACAGACCACAAAGAGCGAACGGTTAATTTGAATAGCCGGCCCCTTTTTCTGAACGAGCGAGCGCAAATAGCGTCTGGCTCTGAATCAGACCCGGAGTCCCCCCTCCCCCCAAGCCTCTGTTTCCTACAGACACCTCCTGCTGCATGTGAGATGGACGGAATTGTATCTGCGCTTCAGGCCATTTCTGAATCAGGCGCCAAATCCCGTTCACTAACATTTTATTTTATGTTTTCAGTACAGATTTCCCTACAGAATCCTCCTGTAAATTTGGTTGGTAAAACATTTTCCGTTTTCCTATTTCTCATTATTATTTCTCATTATTACGCTGGATACAGATCTATTTCTCACCGTATTCGCTGCGTCTGGAGCTCTGCCTTCGGCGCTGACTGTACCTGACCCCGGTATTACGTTATAAGAGTCTGCGCCTATAAGAGACGCCAGTGTGCGCGGACGGACTCGTTGCCTCCAGCGTGGACTGAGTACACATTATCCCATATCTCAGCGATAAGACTGTAATTGCTGTAATAATGGATCATTGCATTTCTGATGAATAAAAAAAATAGGGATTAAAGGGATTATCCGTAACACTGATCCAGGCTCTGCGGTGTGGACATGACGATGTGCGATTGATCCCTGACGGACGCTCTGGAAGGATAAGATCCGGATTACACAGGACGGGATCACATTTCATGTATGATGCAATTTCATTTTCTCTTTAAAAAAAAAAAAAAAAATGATGATGGACCAATGAGAGACTGTGATATCGCGCAGATTCTGTGACACCTCGCCCCTCTCACACTGACATTCATGTGACAACAGGATGCATGGATTAGTCATCAGACAGAGGCCTCGTCTCCGCCTAATCCTGCTCCGCGCTGTGACTGGAGACGCAGTCACTAATATTTATAGGCAGACAGGCCGTGACCTTATCATCAGCCGAACAAGTGCAAACGGCACAGTGCGCGCTCCCGAGGTATACCAACGTGTCAGACAGTATTCGTGTCATTTGCGCTCTTGGAACCCGGAGGTCTCTGTAATTGGGAGAATGAGCCTATGCCCAGCTTGTTGTGTGAGGATATTATTAAAAAGGAGGATTTTTTGTGAGGGGTGGGGAGGTTCTTCCTTTCCTAATATTGTTTTCAGCAGTGTAGCGTTGCCATATTGTGGTGTTCACGTCGCCAGATGAAATCGGCTGAGCGCCTGTTATTTCATAGAGGGTACTCCCCTTCTCACAGGAAGGAGTCCCCCATTATGTGGGTGCCTGGGGAGGCTTTAGTGCCCTTTCACCATGGCTGGGATACAGTGCAGGGGGTAATGGCCTGGTTATCACCGGACGAGAACTACTGGGGGGCGACATCCTGTGTGAGAGGGGACTCTCCACAGATGTTTATTGAAACCAAGATGGTGGCAATGTACTCTAGTTACAGGACCTCACTGTGCGCTAATGTAGTGACCACACTGACCACCAGACAGTAACTTGTAAGGGGGACACACAGACTGAAAGAGGGGGGAACCCAGGTCTGCAGGGGGCCAGGATGGGGGAGAGGGTGTAGGGAAGACCCCCACCCCCTAAGTGACATTATTGTACACCGGCACGCAATGGAGGCCTCGTTGGCAGCATCGGGTTCCCATAGGCTGGGTTTCAACCCTGCAGTGGGGATATGTTGAGAAGGCAGAAGAGATAAATAATAGTTATTATCTAGGTAAATACATGTACACTATTCCTATTATTATTAAATATATAAATCTATATATACTAGCTGATGTACCCGGGGTAGACCTTAGATATTTACTGTATCCATTACCATCTCACTACTCCAGTAACACATTAATCCTTCACCTCTATAGCAATGCATCCCCTCCCTCCCTGCTATAGTAAGACATTCCCCTCCCTCACCTGTGTCCTAACACATTCCCCCCCCCTCACCTCTGTAGTAATGCATCTCCTCACTCACTGCTATAGTAAGACATCACCCTCCCTCACCTGATAACTAACACATTCCCCTCCCTCACCTCTGTAGTAACGCATTCCCCTCCATTACCTGTGTAGTAACGCATTCATTTCCCTCACCTCTCTCACTGGTTTTGTAACACATTTTTCTCTCTCACCTCTGTAGTAACGCATTCCCCTCCCTCACCTCTATAGTAACACATTCCCCTCCCTCACCTCTGTAGCAATGCATCCCCTCCCTCCCTGCTATAGTAAGACATTCCCCTCCCTCACCTGTGTCCTAACACATTCCCCCCCCCTCACCTCTGTAGTAATGCATCTCCTCACTCACTGCTATAGTAAGACATCACCCTCCCTCACCTGATAACTAACACATTCCCCTCCCTCACCTCTGTAGTAACGCATTCCCCTCCATTACCTGTGTAGTAACGCATTCATTTCCCTCACCTCTCTCACTGGTTTTGTACTCTCACCTCTGTAGTAACGCATTCCCCTCCCTCACCTCTATAGTAACACATTCCCCTCCCTCACCTCTGTAGCAACACATTCCCCTCCCTCACCTCTGTAGTAAAACATTATCCTCACTCACCTCTGTAGTAAGGTATTCCCCTACATTACCTGTGTAGTAACGCATTCACTTCCCTCACCCCTCTCACTGGTTTTGTAACACATTCCCCTCCCTCACCTCTGTAGTAACACATTGCACTCCCTCACCTCTGTAGTAACACATTCCCTTCCCTTACTATACAAATAGAGGAGCCACACCAACTGCCAGCGATGTTTGGCAGCACTTGGGGTGACAGTTGGTGTTTGATTGTGGCTGCAGCAAGAATTCAGTCAGTCAGTCAGGACACTGCACAGGGGGGAGGAAAGATTTTAGCCCTTTTCACCCCCTTAGGAGTGGAATTTAGAAAAATCCCTTTTTAGTGGGCACCTACATCATGGAAGGAATATACTCCCCGATTTTTCATGTTTCTAGGTCCAGGGGTTTGGGCTGGGCATTGATCAGAGAGTCAGGACATCTGATTTTACACTAATATATATATATATATATATATATATATATATATATATACACAAACACTGTATGTGTGTATGTATATGGATTTTGATAGATTTTAACATCGATGTTGTGTTTCTTGGGCTAAATCACACATTTACCAACAAACCATTTTAGATTTGTTTTTTTTAAGTATTAGTAAATGTGTATATTAGCCCCAGAAACAAAGCATCAATTTTTATTGATTTTTACCAATTTTAAATAGATTAAATTCGACCTTTAGTAAATCTACCCCTGGAGGTGGGTCCTGTTTTTCCGCCCATTGAGTCACTGAGAGGAGATCGGGAAATCGGCTGGAATCCGCCCTGTACCCCTCAGGTTTGGCTGCGCCTGTTCTCTGAAGTGTAAGGTAAAGCATGAAAACATGACATGCACGTCGCTGAGCCTCAGAATGCTGACCCCGCCCCTCGTGGCAGCGTGACGCGATGCTAGCCACTGAAGTGGGACTCCAGCCTCAATAACTAACAACAAATATGTGGAGGGAGGTAAGAATATAACACACGCAACTATAACCTGTACAAATACCACATAATAGTCACAAACATTTTATAATAGGCTCCAGGAACTTTGTTGACTCTAAACACAACACCCCAGGGCACTACAAGTCCCATCATGTCACTAAACTTAAATTCAACTTTCTGCTCAATATATATAATAATATAGCTGTTGCCCGCGGCTTCGACCACAATGAAATCTCTTCTGCCAACATTGGTTATTACGTGAGGTCGTTCTAGTTGTATCGCTTTGCATAGGACAAAAACAGAGATCTATACATTTAAATATTATAATCCTGTCCCTGCAGTGTTTATAAGGCACAATGATCCCTATGGCTACATGAAGTTTCATGTAAGGTTTATTGTGGCCACTTATATGGAACCCCTTGTAATTAGAGATGTGCGTCAACGTTTTTGGATCTGGATTGGTTTTGCCAAATCCTCACCTCCATGTTTTGGTTTTGGATCTGGATTTTTTCTTAAAAAAATCATAAAAACAGCTAAAATCACATAAAATGGGCCTGTTTTTGTTCCTACAGTATAATTAACCTCAATAACATTTATTTCCAGTAATTTCCATCCAATTTTGACCACCTCACAATATTATTTGCTTCATCTAGTTAAGGCCAAAAGGTTGCATCCAGCTAGCTGGCTGACTAAGCTAAGAGACACAGTGGGCGGCACTAACATGTGGCAGTTCAGTTTCTAATTTCCAACATGAATACAGTGTGTTATACAGTGTGGGTTGGATACAGCAATAGTGCACTTACTGTGACAGCAGTGTTGGCAGAGTGGGATTGCTGACTGTGTCCTCAGTACATGGAATGGCAGTGCTGTGGTGCTGGCAGTGTCCTCAGTGAAGGGTACCGGTGATGTCAGCAGTGCGGGGGTGCCAGCGGTGTCTTAGTGCAGGTTTGTTGGCTGTGTCGGCAGTGCGGGGGTGCCAGCGGTGTCTTTAGTGTAGGTTTGCTGGCTGTGTCGGCAGTGCGGGGGTGTCAGTGGTGTCCTCATTGCAGGTTTGCTGACTGTGTCGGCAGTGCAGGGGTGCCGGCGGTGTCCTCATTGCAGGTTTGCTGGCTGTGTCCTCATTGCAGGTTTGCTATCTGTGTCGGCAGTGCAGGGGTGCCGGCGGTGTCCTCATTGCAGGTTTGCTGACTGTGTCGGCAGTGCAGGGGTGCTGGTGGTGTCGTCAGTGTGGGAGTGTCGGCAGTGTGGGGGTCGCTAACGGTGTCCTCAGTACGTTGGGCAGCAGTGCAGGAGTGTCGGCAGTGGTGGTTTCGGCAGCGGGGGATGCTGCCAGTGGGAGTGTCGGCAGCGGGAGGTTCCGGCGGTGTTAGGAAGCGGGGGATGGGCTTAATTCTGATTAGCTGAGAGCCATGACAGACAGCTCTCTCAGCCAATCAGTGTTAAGCTTGCTCAAAACAAAACCTTGCTCGGATCTCCCCCGGATCCCTGAAATTCGGATCTCTACTTGTAATCATACTTGCCTACCCTCCCGATTTGGTCTGGAGCCTCCCGAAAACCGGGTGCAGCTCCCAACCTCCCGTGAAGGCAGGCAATCCTCACGGCTGCCGGCGACCCCTCCTATCTCCCCGCAATTATATGTAAAGCCCCCGCTTTACAGATAATCAGCAAGTTTGCTTGTAATGCACAATGCAAAGCAGATCTTACTAACTGCTTTGGGGCTTATTTACATTTGGATGTAAGTCAGTATTATGACACGCCCCTCAGATGTAGCAGTACTGTCCACTTTACCACAGTCTCCCTGACATGCTTTTTCAAAAGTATACATGTATGGTGTGTATATGTGTATATATATATGTGTAAGCTGGATGGCGGCAATCCACAAGAAAGACACCTTTAGGCTGGCTCATTGGTTTTTACTTCAAAGTTTTCAGTAGTTACGGTAAAATCAGTAGTGACTGAAACGTTGAAGTAAAAACTAGTGGTCTTCTGAGCCAGCCTAAAGGTGTTTTTATTGTGCTGCCGCCATCCAGCTTGTTTATATCCATTTACTGTCATACATATACACATCCCACAGCCATGAGTTTGATATCTGTGTGGAGTTTGTCTGTTCTCCACGTGTTAGCGTGGGTTTCCTCTATGTGTTCTTTTCCTCTCCCGCTAATGGTCCGGAGCATAGGGACGCCTACTGCTGCCTTCTCATCTGCGTACGATGTCGCTTACCTGCATATACATCAGTAACATCGACGTACATCGAGCAGCCATCTTGCCTTTGCGGCAGGTCTGAAGAGCGGCAGATTTGGCAGCTCTCATGCTGCGTAGGAGATCGCAGTGGCTAATTTATGCACGCCCATGAAACTGTGAGACGCCTACATTTTTCTGACCACGCCCCTTGTCACCACCCCCAAACGCCAACTACTTGTCACTCACTTTGCAATGGATTACTCTGTGCGTCCATAACCACTATGCAATCCCTGCACACGGGCAGTGCGGCTTACACGCGTGCGCAATGGCGAACAATCGCTTGATCTGCATAAATATTAGCTTTGCGTAAATCTCTGAATCAGACCCATAGAGTGTAAGCTCCTCTTCTGCCATTTATCTAGCAAAGTCTCTGAAGGTTACACATCTCCGTTACAAAAAGGTCTCTTTAACCCCTCCCCTCCCCGCATTCTAACCCTCCCCCCCCCTCCAGTGGTGCTGAACCCTCCCCTCCCCCAAAAAAACCCCTGCTATGCTACCTAAGCCTAATGCTCCCCCCCCCCCCCTTCGAATAACACTAAGGGCGGCCTGGACTTACCTCGTTCGGGCTTGCGTCCTTCTGTGTAACGGCGTCAGGATTAAGATAGGCGTCGGTATTTCAACGCCTATTTTAAGTCCCTTGTTGGGCTTCCCCCATTGGGATTGAGACCGGCGGCATTGCGGCCGCCGGTCTCATAACTTCATCCCCTTAATATACATTTATTTCCTGCATTTTTCTCATGACGATTGTCGCTATTATCTCCTGGTAATCACATAATTAGACTTTGCTGTGTTGGTTCCTGCTCATCTCTAGCAGATGTAGAGCGGTCTGTGCTGGGAGATGTCAGTGTTGCTGGTAAGGGGGGCAGATGAGGTCTCCAGGAACTATTGTCGGCTCCCTGGATCCCAGTTGTTTGGTGATATTGCTATGAGCCCCTATTACTGGTCACGAAATAGCCATCCTGAGCGAGGCTGCAGACATTTATTCCTAGTAACGTGTTTGATGTGTACCCTGACGCTCGCACTCACTCTTGCAGAACACAGGCTGAAAGCGAGAATGTAAAGTGAGACTGGGAGGGGTGGTTTGCGGAAATGCCCGGGGCGAGATCTATATGTGAGCGATCGTCATCTCAGGAGGAAAACAACTCGTCACTTTCAGGTTTACTCTGCATCTCAGATGAATTACGGGACTAATGCCTCGGTCCCTGTGTTACTGGTAGACACCGCTATTTATTTATTTTAAGCAAGTTTCATAAGTGAATCCAATAAATATAACTGTCCGTAGAGGCAAATACTTTATATAATATTTATCATTTTTTATTATTATTGCTAATATTATTATCCTTTAATTTTATGGCACTACAAGGTTTCCGCATCACCGTACAGATGAGCTAAGTAAGAAAACAGTCACTTACAGTACGGAATAATGCAGAACACTTAAATAAGAAACAGGGGCAGCAGCAACCTAATGTCAGGTGCTCTTGTGGGGAGTAAGGAATAGATAAAAGTACAAATGAGGAGAAGCACATGAGGGTAGAGGGCCCTGCTCGTGAGAGTTTACAATCCAAAGTGGAGGGGCAGACAGACAGGGGTGACACAGATGGGGTAGACGGGGAGGAAGGAGCATGGAGCAGTGGGTTAGGATTAGGGGTGTGCATCGGCCACTTTTCATGTTTTGGTTTTGGATCTGGATCTTTCTTCGTGTTTTGGCCCCAAACTGTACATAATGCAAAGAAAAAAAGAGGTGCAAGATGGAATTGTCCTTGGGCCCTCCCACCCACCCTTATGTTGTATAAACAGGACATGCACACTTTAACAAACCAATCATTTCAGCTCCAGGGTCTGCCACACGACTGTGGCTGAAATGATTGGTTCGTTTGGGCCCCCACAAAACAAGCTGGCAATTAATCTGTCCCTGCACAAACTGGCTCTACGGAGACAAGATGTCATCCTCATCCTCCTCATCCACCGATTCCTCACCCTCTTCAGTGTGTACATCCTCATCCTCACAGAGTATTAATTCATCATCTTCTCCACATTTTGTGGAAGCAACCTCCTACGCCTTTCGCTGACAAGGTTCCCGGCTGCACTAAACACTCTTTCGGAGTACACACTGGAGGGGGGGCAACTCAGGTAAAATAGAGCCAGTTTGTACAGGGACCTCCAAATTGCTTCTTTTTCCTGCCAGTACAGGTACGGACTGTCTGACATGCCTACTTGGATGCTGTCACCGATGTAATCCTTTAACAGACAGACGCACGCTTGTTGCTGCTGCTTTGAGGATGCAAGTGCGGCTACAGCCCACACAATTCACAAAGACAGAAAAAAAAAGAATTTTTTTATTGTTTGTGTAGCACACTTTGAGGGTTACACCACCCTTTAACAGACAGACACACGCTTATCGCTGCTGCTTTAAGGATGCAGGTGGAATCTAGATGGGATTTGGAACCGGGGACACACTACCTCCATCAATTGTCTAAATCCCACTGCACTAATGGCGGATACCGGACGCACGTCTAACACCAACATAGCAGTCAAGGCCTCAGTTATACGTTTTGCTTCAGGATGACTGCTGTCGTACTTCATCCTCATCGCTAGGGACTGTCGGAGGGTCAATTGTTTAGTAAAAGTGGTGATGTTCCTACTTCCTCTCTGGGATAATGAACAACTCCCAGCAGCAGCAACAGCACTAGGAGGAAGTGGTTCTTGATCTTTCCCTATTTTATTTTTATCGGAGAAAGTTTGGTCCTCCATTTATGTTATATTGATATATACGTGCGGCTAAAGCGCACACAAACACAGAAAATATTTTTTTATTTGGTTTGGACTGGAGTGTACTTTGGGTGTTACAGCACCCTTTAACGGTCAAGCCAGCCGGCCCTTTACTTATGACACAGGCGCACGCTTGGCACTACTTTGTTGATGCACGTGCAGCTACTGCGCACACAATTCACAAACACAGAAAAAAAATATATTTTTTTAGCACTTGGGGGGAGAACCCCTGACGGACAGAGCACCCCCTGGACAACACTACAGCACCCCTTTAGGACTGGGACACTGCACAGGACTTTGGAGTGGACACAGCCCCTATGTACAACTGACTGCACAACACAGTCCAGCCAGCCCCTATGGACTTTGAAGTAGTGGACACAGCCCCTATGGACAACCACAGCACATCACTACTCTGCACTACACTACACTACACAGCCCAGCCAGCCCTAACTCCCACCCTCCCTCTTCACTGTCCACAGCCGAGTGAGAAAATGGCGCCGACGCGGGTACCTTATATAGGATCCAAAACCCGCGAGACCCGGAAGGCGGGATGATGACGTTTTGCCTCGATTTCAGATCCAAGTCAGGCGGGAAAAGTCGAGCCTGACTCGGATCGGGGGGGCTCGGGGGGGTTCGGATTTCAGAAATCCGAACCCGCTCACCCCTAGTTAGGATATGAGCTGTGGAATGTGAGGGGCAGACAGACAGAGGTGACACAGATGGGGTAGATAGTGAGGAAGGAGCATGGAGCAGGGGGTTAGGATATGAGCTGTGGAATGTGAGGGGCAGACAGACAGGGGTGACACAGATGGGGTAGATAGTGAGGATGGAGCAGGGGGTTAGGATATGAGCTGTGGAATGTGAGGAGCAGACAGACAGGGGTGACACAGATGGGGTAGGTAGTGAGGAAGGAGCATGGAGCAGGGGGTTAGGATATGAGCTGTGGAATGTGAGGAGCAGACAAAGGGGTGACGCAGATGGGGTAGATAGTGAGGATGGAGCAGGGGGTTAGGATATGAGCTGTGGAATGTGAGGGGCAGACAGACAGGGGTGACACAGATGGGGTAGATAGTGAAGAAGGAGCATGGAGCAGGGGGTTAGGATATGAGCTGTGGAATGTGAGGGGCAGGCAGACGGGTGACACAGATGGGGTAGATAGTGAGGAAGGAGCATGGAGCAGGGGGTTAGGATATGAGCTGTGGAATGTGAGGGGCAGACAGACAGGGGTGACACAGATGGGGTAGATAGTGAGGAAGGAGCATGGAGCAGGGGGTTAGGATATGAGCTGTGGAATGTGAGGGGCAGACAGACAGGGGTGACACAGATGGGGTAGATAGTGAGGAAGGAGCATGGAGCAGGGGGTTAGGATATGAGCTGTGGAATGTGAGGGGCAGACAGACAGGGGTGACACAGATGGGGTAGATAGTGAGGAAGGAGCATGGAGCAGGGGGTTAGGATATGAGCTGTGGAATGTGAGGGGCAGACAGACAGGGGTGACACAGATGGGGTAGATAGTGAGGAACTAGCATGGAGCAGGGGGTTAGGATATGAGCTGTGGAATGTGAGGGGCAGACAGACAGGGGTGACACAGATGGGGTAGATAGTGAGGAAGGAGCATGGAGCAGGGGGTTAGGATATGAGCTGTGGAATGTGAGGGGCAGGCAGACAGGGGTGACACAGATGGGGTAGATAGTGAGGAAGGAGCATGGAGCAGGGGGTTAGGATATGAGCTGTGGAATGTGAGGGGCAGACAGACAGGGGTGACACAGATGGGGCAGATAGTGAGGAAGGAGCATGGAGCAGGGGGTTAGGATATGAGCTGTGGAATGTCAGGGGCAGACAGACAGGGGTGACACAGATGGGGTAGGTAGTGAGGAAGGAGCATGGAGCAGGGGGTTAGGATATGTGCTGTGGAATATGAGGGGCAGACAGACAGGGGTGACGCAGATGGGGTAGATAGTGAGGAAGGAGCATGGAGCAGGGGGTTAGGATATGAGCTGTGGAATGTGAGGGGCAGACAGACAGGGGTGACACAGATGGGGTAGATAGTGAGGAAGGAGCATGGAGCAGGGGGTTAGGATATGATCTGTGGAATGTGAGGGGCAGACAGACAGGGGTGACACAGATGGGGTAGATAGTGAGGAACTAGCATGGAGCAGGGGGTTAGGATATGAGCTGTGGAATGTGAGGGGCAGACAGACAGGGGTGACACAGATGGGGTAGACAGTGAGGAAGGGGCATGGAGCAGGGGGTTAGGATATGTGCTGCGGAATGTGAGGAGCAGACAGACAGGGATGACACAGATGGGGTAGATAGTGAGGAAGGAGCATGGAGCAGGGGGTTAGGTTATGAGCTGTGGAATGTGAGGGGCAGACAGACAGGGATGACACAGATGGGGTAGGTAGCGAGGAAGGAGCATGGAGCAGGGGGTTAGGATATGAGCTGTGGAATGTGAGGGGCAGACAGACAGGGGTGACACAGATGGGGTAGATAGTGAGGAAGGAGCATGGAGCAGGGGGTTAGGATATGAGCTGTGGAATGTGAGGGGCAGACAGACAGGGGTGACACAGATGGGGCAGATAGTGAGGAAGGAGCATGGAGCAGGGGGTTAGGATATGAGCTGTGGAATGTGAGGGGCAGACAGGGGTGACACAGATGGGGTAGGTAGTGAGGAAGGAGCAGGGGGTTAGGATATGTGCTGTGGAATATGAGGGGCAGACAGACAGGGGTGACACAGATGGGGCAGACAGTGAGGAAGGAGCATGGAGCAGGGGGTTAGGATATGAGCTGTGGAATGTGAGGGGCAGACAGACAGGGGTGACACAGATGGGGTAGATAGTGAGGAAGGAGCAGGGGGTTAGGATATGTGCTGTGGAATGTGAGGGGCAGACAGACAGGGGTGACACAGATGGGGCAGATAGTGAGGAAGGAGCATGGAGCAGGGGGTTAGGATATGAGCTGTGGAATGTGAGGGGCAGACAGACAGGGGTGACACAGATGGGGCAGACAGTGAGGAAGGAGCATGGAGCATGGAGCAGGGGGTTAGGATATGTGCTGTGGAATGTGAGGAGCAGACAGAGAGGGGTGACGCAGATGGGGTAGATAGTGAGGATGGAGCAGGGGGTTAGGATATGAGCTGTGGAATGTGAGGGGCAGACAGACAGGGGTGACACAGATGGGGTAGATAGTGAGGAAGGAGCATGGAGCAGGGGGTTAGGATATGTGCTGTGGAATGTGAGGAGCAGACAGAGAGGGGTGACGCAGATGGGGTAGATAGTGAGGATGGAGCAGGGGGTTAGGATATGAGCTGTGGAATGTGAGGGGCAGGCAGACAGGGGTGACACAGATGGGGTAGATAGTGAGGAAGGAGCATGGAGCAGGGGGTTAGGATATGAGCTGTGGAATGTGAGGGGCAGACAGACAGGGGTGACACAGATGGGGTAGATAGTGAGGAAGGAGCATGGAGCAGGGGGTTAGGATATGAGCTGTGGAATGTGAGGGGCAGACAGACAGGGGTGACACAGATGGGGTAGATAGTGAGGAAGGAGCAGGGGGTTAGGATATGTGCTGTGGAATGTGAGGGGCAGACAGACAGGGGTGACACAGATGGGGCAGATAGTGAGGAAGGAGCATGGAGCAGGGGGTTAGGATATGAGCTGTGGAATGTGAGGGGCAGACAGACAGGGGTGACACAGATGGGGGAGGTAGTGAGGAAGGAGCATGGAGCAGCAGGTTAGGATGAGAGCTGGAAGGCTATGATGAAGTAGGGGGTCTTGAGAGCCCGTTTGAAGGATTGTATAGGAGGTGGAGAGTCTGATGGGGAGAATGAGAGAGTTCCAGAGGTCGAGAGCAGCACGGCCAAAATTTTGAAGATGAGAGTGGGAGGAAGTAATCAGCATGAGAGGCGGCGTGTATTTGTTGAGCGAAGAGGGCAGACGGGAGAGTGAAGGGAGATGAGGTCAGAGATGTAAATGGGTGAGGATTGGGTGAGGGCTTCGTAACTGAGTGTAAGAACCTTGAATTGGGATCTGAAGAGTAAAAGGAGCCAGTGGAGGGCTTGTAGGAGAGGGGAGGCAGATGTAGAGCTTTTGGAGAGGAAGATGAGCTGAGCAGCAGCATTGAGGACAGACGAGAGGAGAGAGGTGGGAGACTGGGAGGCCAGCTAGGAGGAGGTTACAGTAGCCCAATCTGGAGATGACAGTGAGTGTATGAGGGTCTTAGTTGCCTTCAAATTTTCTGAAATTTCTGGGGACAAATCTCAGGGTGAGTCAGCCAAAAGCTTCTGACTTTTTATGTTCATCACTGATTCTGTTGTTACTATAATACTGGCACCTGTCACATGTTTAGGCTTATTTCGTTATACACCAACCCCCCTCTTTATCCCGCTCTGTTGTCTCATGGTCATCCTCACCTCCACCATCTCCATTCAGTCTACCTCCCAATCTTGCTGCCTCGCTTTCGCTATATCTCTGGAATGAGTCCCTTTCTCACCATGGACACTACCAAAATTCTCATTAATGTACTTGTAATTTCCCAACAAGACTATTACAACCTCATCCTACTGTACATAGACGGGACACAGTAGGAGAGGGGGACGTAGATGGGACACAGTGGGAAACGGGGACGTAGCTGGGGCACTCGGGGAGAGTGACTCTGGTCATAGACAGGACACAGTGGGAGAGGGGACGTGGATTGGACAAGTGGAAGAGTGGGACGTGGATTGGACACAGTGGGAGAGCGGGATGTGGATGGGGCACTCGGGGAGAAGTCATAGATAGGACACAGTGGGAGAGGGGGATGTGGATGGGACACAGTGGGAGAGGGAGATGTGGATGGGGCACTCGGGGAGAGGGAGTCATAGAGAGGACACAGTGGAAGACAGGACGTGGATGGGACACAGTGGGAGAAGGGGATGTGGATGGGACACAGTGGGAGATGGGGATGTGGATGGGACACAGTGGGAGAGGGAGATGTGGATTGGACAAGTGGGAGAGTGGGACGTGGATTGGACACAGTGGGAGAGCGGGATGTGGATTGGACAAGTGGGAGAGTGGGACGTGGATTGGACACAGTGGGAGAGGGGACGTGGATTGGACAAGTGGGAGAGTGGGACGTGGATTGGACACAGTGGGAGAGTGGGATGTGGATGGGGCACTCGGGGAGAACTCATAGATAGGACACAGTGGGAGAGGAGGATGTGGATGGGACACAGTGGGAGAAGGAGATGTGGATGGGGCACTCGGGGAGAGGGAGTCATAGAGAGGACACAGTGGAAGACAGGACGTGGATGGGACACAGTGGGAGAGGGGGATGTGGATGGGACACAGTGGGAGAGGGAGATGTGGATGGGGCACTCGGGAAGAGGGAGTCATAGACAGGACACAGTGGAAGAGGGGACGTGGATGGGACACATTGGGAGAGGGAGATGTGGATGGGGCACTCGGGGAGAGGGGACGTGGATAGGACACAGTGGGAGAGGGGGATGTGGATGAGGCACTCGGGGAGAGGGGACGTGGATTGGACATGGGGCCTGATTCACAACCACTCGCGAGCGCTGACCACTCGCAAGTGGGTCAATGGTGTCCAAGTGCACATGCGCACGAGGGAGATGGCTCCATCGTGCGCATGCGCGAGACCCGAGTAACGACGGCCAAGCCGTCGTTATGGGTCTCGCACCAAAGGGGGCGTGCTGTCAATGGTGATTGACAGCACGCCCCCTTTGGTGGGCATGCCGGGGGCGTGGCTGCCCAGACGGAGGTGTGCCCATGGGAACACCTACCGTCTTTGGCTGGCCCCACTGACATCACTAGTGATGTCAGTGGGAGTGCTTTTGGCTCTGATAGACACTCCTGGGCTTGCGGCAGCGAGACCCTACTGCAGGGTCTCGTCGCAAGTCTAATGGTCGCGATAGTCTTGACCATCGCGACCATCATTTTGGCCGCTCAGTATAGCTGTGGGTCACCCACAGCTATGCGAGCACCAGGAGGCCACTCCAAAATGGAGCAGGGACGGCCCTGAATCAGAGCGAGCGCTCTGGTCAGAGCGTCCGGCTCTGAATCAGGGCCACAGTGCGAGAGGGGACGTGGATTGGACACAGTGGGAGAGGGGGATGTGGATGGGGCTCTCGGGGAGAAGGAGTCATAGACAGGACACAGTGATAGAGGGGGATGTGGATGGGACACAGTGGGAGAGGGGGATGTGGATGGGGCACTCGGGGAGAGGGGAGTGGATGGGACACAGTGGGAGAGGGGGATGTGGATGGGGCTCTTGGGGAGAAGGAGTCATAGACAGGACACAATGGGAGAGGGGGATGTGGATGGGGCTCTTGGGGAGAAGGAGTCATAGACAGGACACAGTGGGAGAGGGGGATGTGGATGGGGCACTCGGGGAGAGGGAGTCATAGACGGGACACAGTGGGAGAGGGGACGTGGATGGGACACAGTGCTAGTGGGGGTTGTGGATGGGGCAATCGGGGAGAGGGAGTCATAGACAGGACACAGTGGGAGAGAGAGAAGTGGGCATAGACTGGACACAAGGGGAACGCCCGTAGTCTGACACACAATGGCATTGTACCACCCCACAGTCAATAGAACGAGAACCTATAGGTACCTATTGCTGAATTATACCTTTCGGAAGCAGGAGCTGAGCCAGGGTTATATAAAGACTTTGGCTCCCTGTCAGGATCCCTGGGTACATTTGCACTGTAGGCCTATTGTGTCCTGCACAGTGACACCTGGAGTAAGTTGGTTTAGTGTTACAGGCATCTTATCAGTGCGCCTTGATGTCATTGTATTGTCTTGTTTATACTTTACATTCTCCTGTACTCTGTTCTGTAAGTGCATAATGAGTTCTGAGAAAGAGAACACAGATCCTGGAACTGTCTGTCCTGCATCAGAGATCTCACTAATAGCGCTCAGCACACTAATACGGTGTTCTGCTAGCACACGCCACTTCCCGGCTCTGTATGCTGGATGTCATTATTCCCTAACATCTCACTAATAGCGCTCAGCACAGTAATACGGTGTTCTGCTAGCACACGCCACTTCCCGGCTCTGTATGCTGGATGTCATTATTCCCTAACATCTCACTAATAGCGCTCAGCACACTAATACGGTGTTCTGCTAGTACACGCCACTTCCCGGCTCTGTATGCTGGAGATCATTATTCCCTAACATCTCACTAATAGCGCTCAGCACACTAATACGGTGTTCTGCTAGCACACGCCACTTCCCGGCTCTGTATGCTGTATGTCATTATTCCCTAATCTCACTAATAGCGCTCAGCACACTAATACGGTGTTCTGCTAGCACACGCCACTTCCCGGCTCTGTATGCTGTATGTCATTATTCTCTAACATCTCACTAATAGCGCTCAGCACACTAATACGGTGTTCTGCTAGCACACGCCACTTCCCGGCTCTGTATGCTGGATGTCATTATTCCCTAACATCTCACTAATAGCGCTCAGCACACTAATACGGTGTTCTGCTAGCACACGCCACTTCCCGGCTCTGTATGCTGGATATCATTATTCCCTAACATCTCACTAATAGCGCTCAGCACACTAATACGGTGTTCTGCTAGCACACGTCACTTCCCGGCTCTGTATGCTGGATGTCATTATTCCCTAACATCTCACTAATAGCGCTCAGCACACTAATATGGTGTTCTGCTAGCACACGCCACTTCCCGGCTCTGTATGCTGGATATCATTATTCCCTAACATCTCACAAATAGCACTCAGCACACTAATACGGTGTTCTGCTAGCACACGTCACTTCCCGGCTCTGTATGCTGGATGTCATTATTCCCTAACATCTCACTAATAGCGCTCAGCACACTAATACGGTGTTCTGCTAGCACACGCCACTTCCCGGCTCTGTATGCTAGATGTCATTATTCCCTAACATCTCACTAATAGCGCTCAGCACACTAATACGGTGTTCTGCTAGCACACGCCACTTCCCGGCTCTGTATGCTGGATGTGATTATTCCCTAACATCTCACTAATAGCGCTCAGCACACTAATACGGTGTTCTGCTAGCACACGTCACTTCCCGGCTCTGTATGCTGGATGTCATTATTCCCTAACATCTCACTAATAGCGCTAAGCACACTAATACGGTGTTCTGCTAGCACACGCCACTTCCCGGCTCTGTATGCTGGATGTCATTATTCCCTAACATCTCACTAATAGCGCTCAGCACACTAATACGGTGTTCTGCTAGCACACGCCACTTCCCGGCTCTGTATGCTGGATGTGATTATTCCCTAACATCTCACTAATAGCGCTCAGCACACTAACACGGTGTTCTGCTAGCACACGCCACTTCACGGCTCTGTATGCTGGATGTGATTATTCCCTAACATCTCACTAATAGCACACTAATACGGTGTTCTGCTAGCACACGTCACTTCCCGGCTCTGTATGCTGGATGTCATTATTCCCTAACATCTCACTAATAGCGCTCAGCACACTAACACGGTGTTCTGCTAGCACACGTCACTTCCCGGCTCTGTATGCTGGATGTCATTATTCCCTAACATCTCACTAATAGCGCTCAGCACACTAATACGGTGTTCTGCTAGCACACGCCACTTCCCGGCTCTGTATGCTGGATGTCATTATTCCCTAACATCTCACTAATATCGCTCAGCACACTAATACGGTGTTCTGCTAGCACACGTCACTTCCCGGCTCTGTATGCTATATGTCAATATTCCCTAACATCTCACTAATAGCGCTCAGCACACTAATACGGTGTTCTGCTAGCACACGCCACTTCCCGGCTCTGTATGCTGGATGTCATTATTCCCTAACATCTCACTGATAGCGCTCAGCACACTAATACGGTGTTCTGCTAGCACACGTCACTTCCCGGCTCTGTATGCTGGATATCATTATTCCCTAATATCTCACCAATAGCGCTCAGCACACTAATACGGTGTTCTGCTAGCACATGCCACTTCCCGGCTCTGTATGCTGTATGTCATTATTCCCTAACATCTCACTAATAGCGCTCAGCACACTAATACGGTGTTCTGCTAGCACACGCCACTTCCCGGCTCTGTATGCTGGATGTCATTATTCCCTAACATCTCACTAATAGCGCTCAGCACACTAATACGGTGTTCTGCTAGCACACGCCACTTCCCGGCTCTGTATGCTGTATGTCATTATTCCCTAACATCTCACTAATAGCGCTCAGCACACTAATACGGTGTTCTGCTAGCACACGTCACTTCCCGGCTCTGTATGCTGTATGTCATTATTCCCTAACATCTCACTAATAGCGCTCAGCACACTAATACGGTGTTCTGCTAGCACACGCCACTTCCCGGCTCTGTATGCTGGATGTCATTATTCCCTAATATCTCACTAATAGCGCTCAGCACACTAATACGGTGTTCTGCTAGCACACGTCACTTCCCGGCTCTGTATGCTGGATATCATTATTCCCTAACATCTCACTAATAGCGCTCAGCACAGTAATACGGTGTTCTGCTAGCACACGCCACTTCCCGGCTTTGTATGCTGGATGTCATTATTCCCTAACATCTCACTAATAGCGCTCAGCACACTAATACGGTGTTCTGCTAGCACACGCCACTTCCCGGCTCTGTATGCTGGATATCATTATTCCCTAATATCTCACCAATAGCGCTCAGCACACTAATACGGTGTTCTGCTAGCACACGCCACTTCCCGGCTCTGTATGCTGTATGTCATTATACCCTAACATCTCACTAATAGCGCTCAGCACACTAATATGGTGCTCTGCTAGCACACGCCACTTCCCGGCTCTGTATGCTGGATGTCATTATTCCCTAACATCTCACTAATAGCGCTCAGCACACTAATATGGTGCTCTGCTAGCACACGCCACTTCCCGGCTCTGTATGCTGGATGTGATTATTCCCTAACATGTCACTAATAGCGCTCAGCACACTAATACGGTGTTCTGCTAGCACACGCCACTTCCCGGCTCTGTATGCTGGATGTCATTATACCCTAACATCTCACTAATAGCGCTCAGCACACTAATACGGTGTTCTGCTAGCACATGTCACTTCCCGGCTCTGTATGCTGGATGTCATTATTCCCTAACATCTCACTAATAGCGCTCAGCACACTAATACGGTGTTCTGCTAGCACACGCCACTTCCCGGCTCTGTATGCTGGATATCATTATTCCCTAACATCTCACTAATAGCGCTCAGCACACTAATACGGTGTTCTGCTAGCACACGCCACTTCCCGGCTCTGTATGCTGGATGTCATTATTCCCTAACATCTCACTAATATCGCTCAGCACACTAATACGGTGTTCTGCTAGCACACGTCACTTCCCGGCTCTGTATGCTGGATGTCATTATTCCCTAACATCTCACTAATAGCGCTCAGCACACTAATACGGTGCTCTGCTAGCACACGCCACTTCCCGGCTCTGTATGCTGGATGTCATTATTCCCTAACATCTCACTAATAGCGCTCAGCACACTAATACGGTGTTCTGCTAGCACACGCCACTTCCCGGCTCTGTATGCTGGATGTCATTATTCCCTAACATCTCACTAATAGCGCTCAGCACACTAATACGGTGTTCTGCTAGCACACGCCACTTCCCGGCTCTGTATGCTGGATATCATTATTCCCTAACATCTCACTAATAGCGCTCAGCACACTAATACGGTGTTCTGCTAGCACACGTCACTTCCCGGCTCTGTATGCTGGATGTCATTATTCCCTAACATCTCACTAATAGCGCTCAGCACACTAATGCGGTGTTCTGCTAGCACACGTCACTTCCCGGCTCTGTATGCTGGAGATCATTATTCCCTAACATCTCACTAATAGCGCTCAGCACACTAATACGGTGTTCTGCTAGCACACGTCACTTCCGGCTCTGTATGCTGAATGTCATTATTCCCTAACATCTCACTAATAGCGCTCAGCACACTAATACGGTGTTCTGCTAGCACACGCCACTTCCCGGCTCTGTATCCTGGATATCATTATTCCCTAACATCTCACTAATAGCGCTCAGCACAGTAATACGGTGTTCTGCGAACACACGTCACTTCCCGGCTCTGTATGCTGGATGTCATTATTCCCTAACATCTCACTAATAGCGCTCAGCACACTAATACGGTGTTCTGCTAGCACACGCCACTTCCCGGCTCTGTATGCTGGATGTAATTATTCCCTAACATCTCACTAATAGCGCTCAGCACACTAATACGGTGTTCTGCTAGCACACGCCACTTCCCGGCTCTGTATGCTGGATGTCATTATTCCCTAACATCTCACTAATAGCGCTCAGCACACTAATACGGTGCTCTGCTAGCACACGTCACTTCCCGGCTCTGTATGCTGGATGTCATTATTCCCTAACATCTCACTAATAGCGCTCAGCACACTAAAACGGTGTTCTGCTAGCACACGTCACTTCCCCGCTCTGTATGCTGGATGTCATTATTCCCTAACATCTCACTAATAGCGCTCAGCACACTAATACCGTGTTCTGCTAGCACACGTCACTTCCCGGCTCTGTATGCTGGATGTCATTATTCCCTAACATCTCACTAATAGCGCTCAGCACACTAATACGGTGTTCTGCTAGCACACGTCACTTCCCGGCTCTGTATGCTGGATGTCATTATTCCCTAACATGTCACTAATAGCGCTCAGCACACTAATACGGTGTTCTGCTAGCACACGCCACTTCCCGGCTCTGTATGCTGGATGTCATTATTCCCTAACATCTCACTAATAGCGCTCAGCACACTAATACGGTGTTCTGCTAGCACACGTCACTTCCCGGCTCTGTATGCTGGATGTCATTATTCCCTAACATCTCACTAATAGCGCTCAGCACACTAATACGGTGTTCTGCTAGCACACGTCACTTCCCGGCTCTGTATGCTGGATGTCATTATTCCCTAACATCTCACTAATAGCGCTCAGCACACTAATATGGTGTTCTGCTAGCACACGTCACTTCCCGGCTCTGTATGCTGGATGTCATTATTCCCTAACATCTCACCAATAGCGCTCAGCACACTAATACAGTGTTCTGCTAGCACACGCCACTTCCCAGCTCTGTATGCTGGATGTCATTATTCCCTAACATCTCACTAATAGCGCTAAGCACACTAATACGGTGTCCTGCTAGCACACATCACTTCCCGGCTCTGTATTCTGGATGTCATTATTCCCTAACATCTCACTAATAGCGCTCAGCACACTAATACGGTGTTCTGCTAGCACACGTCACTTCCCGGCTCTGTATGCTGGATGTCATTATTCCCTAACATCTCACTAATAGCGCTCAGCACACTAATACGGTGTTCTGCTAGCACACGTCACTTCCCGGGTCTGTATGCTGGATGTCATTATTCCCTAACATCTCACTAATAGCACACTAATACGGTGTTCTGCTAGCACACGTCACTTCCCGGCTCTGTATGCTGGATGTCATTATTCCCTAACATCTCACTAATAGCGCTCAGCACACTACTACGGTGTTCTGCTAGCACACGTCACTTCCCGGCTCTGTATGCTGGATGTCATTATTCCCTAACATCTCACTAATAGCGCTCAGCACACTAATACTGTGTTCTGCTAGCACACGCCACTTCCCGGCTCTGTATGCTGGATGTCATTATTCCCTAACATCTCACTAATAGCGCTCAGCACACTAATATGGTGCTCTGCTAGCACACGCCACTTCCCGGCTCTGTATGCTGGATGTCATTATTCCCTAACATGTCACTAATAGCGCTCAGCACACTAATAAGGTGTCCTGCTAGCACACGTCACTTCCCAGCTCTGTATGCTGTATGTCATTATACCCTAACATCTCACTAATAGCGCTCAGCACACTAATACTGTGTTCTGCTAGCACACGCCAATTCCCGGCTCTGTATGCTGGATGTCATTATTCCCTAACATCTCACTAATAGCGCTCAGCACACTAATACGGTGTTCTGCTAGCACACGTCACTTCCCGGCTCTGTATGCTGTATGTCATTATACCCTAACATCTCACTAATAGCGCTCAGCACACTAATACGGTGTTCTGCTAGCACACGCCACTTCCCGGCTCTGTATGCTGGATGTCATTATTCCCTAACATCTCACTAATAGCGCTCAGCACACTAATACGGTGTTCTGCTAGCACACGCCACTTCCCGGCTCTGTATGCTGGATGTGATTATTCCCTAACATCTCACTAATAGCGCTCAGCACACTAATACGGTGTTCTGCTAGCACACGTCACTTCCCGGCTCTGTATGCTGGATGTCATTATTCCCTAACATCTCACTAATAGCGCTCAGCACACTAATATGGTGTTCTGCTAGCACACGTCACTTCCCCGCTCTGTATGCTGGATGTCATTATTCCCTAACATCTCACTAATAGCGCTCAGCACACTAATACCGTGTTCTGCTAGCAAACGTCACTTCCCGGCTCTGTATGCTGGATGTCATTATTCCCTAACATCTCACTAATAGCGCTCAGCACACTAATACGGTGTTCTGCTAGCACATGCCACTTCCCGGCTCTGTATGCTGGATGTCATTATTCCCTAACATCTCACCAATAGCGCTCAGCACACTAATACGGTGTTCTGCTAGCACACGTCACTTCCCGGCTCTGTATGCTGGATATCATTATTCCCTAACATCTCACTAATAGCGCTCAGCACACTAATACGGTGTTCTGCTAGCACACGTCACTTCCCGGCTCTGTATGCTGGATGTGATTATTCCCTAACATCTCACTAATAGCGCTCAGCACACTAATACGGTATTCTGCTAGCACACGCCACTTCCCGGCTCTGTATGCTGGATGTCATTATTCCCTAGTATCTCACTAATAGCGCTCAGCACACTAATACGGTGTTCTGCTAGCACACGCCACTTCCCGGCTCTGTATGCTGGATGTCATTATTCTCTAACATCTCACTAATAGCGCTCAGCATACTAATACGGTGTTCTGCTAGCACACGTCACTTCCCGGCTCTGTATGCTGGATTTCATTATTCCCTAACATCTCACTAATAGCGCTCAGCACACTAATACCGTGTTCTGCTAGCACACGCCACTTCCCGGCTCTGTATGCTGGATGTCATTATTCCCTCACATCTCACTAATAGCGCTCAGCACACTAATACGGTGTTCTGCTAGCACACGTCACTTCCCGACGCTGTATGCTGGATGTCATTATTCCCTAACATCTCACTAATAGCGCTCAGCACACTAATACGGTGTTCTGCTAGCACACGTCACTTCCCGGCTCTGTATGCTGGATGTCATTATTCCCTAACATCTCACTAATAGCGCTCAGCACACTAATACGGTGTTCTGCTAGCACACGTCACTTCCCGGCTCTGTATGCTGTATGTCATTATACCCTAACATCTCACTAATAGCGCTCAGCACACTAATACTGTGTTCTGCTAGCACACGCCACTTCCCGGCTCTGTATGCTGGATGTCATTATTCCCTAACATCTCACTAATAGCGCTCAGCACACTAATACGGTGTTCTGCTAGCACACGTCACTTCCCGGCTCTGTATGCTGGATGTCATTATTCCCTAACATCTCACTAATAGCGCTCAGCACACTAATACTGTGTTCTGCTAGCACACGCCACTTCCCGGCTCTGTATGCTGGATGTCATTATTCCCTAACATCTCACTAATAGCGCTCAGCACACTAATACGGTGTTCTGCTAGCACACGTCACTTCCCGGCTCTGTATGCTGTATGTCATTATACCCTAACATCTCACTAATAGCGCTCAGCACACTAATACTGTGTTCTGCTAGCACACGCCACTTCCCGGCTCTGTATGCTGGATGTCATTATTCCCTAACATCTCACTAATAGCGCTCAGCACACTAATACGGTGTTCTGCTAGCACACGTCACTTCCCGGCTCTGTATGCTGTATGTCATTATACCCTAACATCTCACTAATAGCGCTCAGCACTCTAATACAGTGTTCTGCTAGTACACGCCACTTCCCGGCTCTGTATGCTGGATGTCATTATTCCCTAACATCTCACTAATAGCGCTCAGCACACTAATACGGTGTTCTGCTAGCACACGTCACTTCCCGGCTCTGTATGCTAGATGTCATTATTCCCTAACATCTCACTAATAGCGCTCAGCACACTAATACGGTGCTCTGCTAGCACACGTCACTTCCCGGCTCTGTATGCTGGATGTCATTATTCCCTAACATCTCACTAATAGCGCTCAGCACACTAATACGGTGTTCTGCTAGCACACGTCACTTCCCCGCTCTGTATGCTGGATGTCATTATTCCCTAACATCTCACTAATAGCGCTCAGCACACTAATACCGTGTTCTGCTAGCAAACGTCACTTCCCGGCTCTGTATGCTGGATGTCATTATTCCCTAATATCTCACCAATAGCGCTCAGCACACTAATACGGTGTTCTGCTAGCACACGCCACTTCCCGGCTCTGTATGCTGGATGTCATTATTCCCTAACATCTCACTAATAGCGCTCAGCACACTAATACGGTGTTCTGCTAGCACACGTCACTTCCTGGCTCTGTATGCTGGATATCATTATTCCCTAATATCTCACCAATAGCGCTCAGCACACTAATACGGTGTTCTGCTAGCACATGCCACTTCCCGGCTCTGTATGCTGGATGTCATTATTCCCTAACATCTCACCAATAGCGCTCAGCACACTAATACGGTGTTCTGCTAGCACACGCCACTTCCCGGCTCTGTATGCTGGATGTCATTATTCCCTAACATCTCACTAATAGCGCTCAGCACACTAATACGGTGTTCTGCTAGCACACGTCACTTCCCGGCTCTGTATGCTGTATGTCATTATACCCTAACATCTCACTAATAGCGCTCAGCACTCTAATACAGTGTTCTGCTAGTACACGCCACTTCCCGGCTCTGTATGCTGGATGTCATTATTCCCTAACATCTCACTAATAGCGCTCAGCACACTAATACGGTGTTCTGCTAGCACACGTCACTTCCCGGCTCTGTATGCTAGATGTCATTATTCCCTAACATCTCACTAATAGCGCTCAGCACACTAATACGGTGTTCTGCTAGCACACGTCACTTCCCGGCTCTGTATGCTGGATGTCATTATTCCCTAACATCTCACTAATAGCGCTCAGCACACTAATACGGTGTTGTGCTAGCACACGTCACTTCCCCGCTCTGTATGCTGGATGTCATTATTCCCTAACATCTCACTAATAGCGCTCAGCACACTAATACCGTGTTCTGCTAGCAAACGTCACTTCCCGGCTCTGTATGCTGGATGTCATTATTCCCTAACATCTCACCAATAGCGCTCAGCACACTAATACGGTGTTCTGCTAGCACATGCCACTTCCCGGCTCTGTATGCTGGATGTCATTATTCCCTAACATCTCACCAATAGCGCTCAGCACACTAATACGGTGTTCTGCTAGCACACGTCACTTCCCGGCTCTGTATGCTGGATATCATTATTCCCTAACATCTCACTAATAGCGCTCAGCACACTAATACGGTGTTCTGCTAGCACACGCCACTTCCCGGCTCTGTATGCTGGATGTCATTATTCCCTAACATCTCACTAATAGCGCTCAGCACACTAATACGGTGTTCTGCTAGCACACGTCACTTCCCGGCTCTGTATGCTGGATGTGATTATTCCCTAACATCTCACTAATAGCGCTCAGCACTCTAATACGGTGTTCTGCTAGCACACGCCACTTCCCGGCTCTGTATGCTGGATGTCATTATTCCCTAACATCTCACTAATAGCGCTCAGCACACTAATACCGTGTTCTGCTAGCAAACGTCACTTCCCGGCTCTGTATGCTGGATGTCATTATTCCCTAACATCTCACCAATAGCGCTCAGCACACTAATACGGTGTTCTGCTAGCACACGCCACTTCCCGGCTCTGTATGCTGGATGTCATTATTCCCTAACATCTCACTAATAGCGCTCAGCACACTAATACGGTGTTCTGCTAGCACACGTCACTTCCTGGCTCTGTATGCTGGATATCATTATTCCCTAATATCTCACCAATAGCGCTCAGCACACTAATACGGTGTTCTGCTAGCACATGCCACTTCCCGGCTCTGTATGCTGGATGTCATTATTCCCTAACATCTCACCAATAGCGCTCAGCACACTAATACGGTGTTCTGCTAGCACACGCCACTTCCCGGCTCTGTATGCTGGATGTCATTATTCCCTAACATCTCACTAATAGCGCTCAGCACACTAATACGGTGTTCTGCTAGCACACGTCACTTCCCGGCTCTGTATGCTGTATGTCATTATACCCTAACATCTCACTAATAGCGCTCAGCACTCTAATACAGTGTTCTGCTAGTACACGCCACTTCCCGGCTCTGTATGCTGGATGTCATTATTCCCTAACATCTCACTAATAGCGCTCAGCACACTAATACGGTGTTCTGCTAGCACACGTCACTTCCCGGCTCTGTATGCTAGATGTCATTATTCCCTAACATCTCACTAATAGCGCTCAGCACACTAATACGGTGTTCTGCTAGCACACGTCACTTCCCGGCTCTGTATGCTGGATGTCATTATTCCCTAACATCTCACTAATAGCGCTCAGCACACTAATACGGTGTTGTGCTAGCACACGTCACTTCCCCGCTCTGTATGCTGGATGTCATTATTCCCTAACATCTCACTAATAGCGCTCAGCACACTAATACCGTGTTCTGCTAGCAAACGTCACTTCCCGGCTCTGTATGCTGGATGTCATTATTCCCTAACATCTCACCAATAGCGCTCAGCACACTAATACGGTGTTCTGCTAGCACACGCCACTTCCCGGCTCTGTATGCTGGATGTCATTATTCCCTAACATCTCACTAATAGCGCTCAGCACACTAATACGGTGTTCTGCTAGCACACGTCACTTCCTGGCTCTGTATGCTGGATATCATTATTCCCTAATATCTCACCAATAGCGCTCAGCACACTAATACGGTGTTCTGCTAGCACATGCCACTTCCCGGCTCTGTATGCTGGATGTCATTATTCCCTAACATCTCACCAATAGCGCTCAGCACACTAATACGGTGTTCTGCTAGCACACGTCACTTCCCGGCTCTGTATGCTGGATATCATTATTCCCTAACATCTCACTAATAGCGCTCAGCACACTAATACGGTGTTCTGCTAGCACACGCCACTTCCCGGCTCTGTATGCTGGATGTCATTATTCCCTAACATCTCACTAATAGCGCTCAGCACACTAATACGGTGTTCTGCTAGCACACGTCACTTCCCGGCTCTGTATGCTGGATGTGATTATTCCCTAACATCTCACAAATAGCGCTCAGCACTCTAATACGGTGTTCTGCTAGCACACGCCACTTCCCGGCTCTGTATGCTGGATGTCATTATTCCCTAACATCTCACTAATAGCGCTCAGCACACTAATACGGTGTTCTGCTAGCACACGCCACTTCCCGGCTCTGTATGCTGGATGTGATTATTCCCTAACATCTCACTAATAGCGCTCAGCACTCTAATACGGTGTTCTGCTAGCACACGCCACTTCCCGGCTCTGTATGCTGGATGTCATTATTCCCTAACATCTCACTA
This sequence comes from Taudactylus pleione, assembly GCA_031769625.1. Lineage (NCBI taxonomy): Eukaryota > Metazoa > Chordata > Amphibia > Anura > Myobatrachidae > Taudactylus > Taudactylus pleione. Next base: position 753,376 of record JAUIMM010001179.1, on the reverse strand, counting down.
ATAGCGCTCAGCACACTAATACGGTGTTCTGCTAGCACACGTCACTTCCCGGCTCTGTATGCTGGATGTGATTATTCCCTAACATCTCACTAATAGCGCTCAGCACACTAATACGGTGTTCTGCTAGCACACGTCACTTCCCGGCTCTGTATGCTGGATGTCATTATTCCCTAACATCTCACTAATAGCGCTCAGCACACTAATACGGTGTTCTGCTAGCACACGTCACTTCCCGGCTCTGTATGCTGGATGTCATTATTCCCTAACATCTCACTAATAGCGCTCAGCACACTAATACGGTGTTCTGCTAGCACACGCCACTTCCCGGCTCTGTATGCTGGATGTCATTATTCCCTAACATCTCACTAATAGCGCTCAGCACACTAATACGGTGTTCTGCTAGCACACGTCACTTCCCGGCTCTGTATGCTGGATGTCATTATTCCCTAGTTTCTCACTAATAGCGCTCAGCACACTAATACGGTGTTCTGCTAGCACACGCCACTTCCCGGCTCTGTATGCTGGATGTCATTATTCCCTAACATCTCACTAATAGCGCTCAGCACACTAATACGGTGCTCTGCTAGCACACGTCACTTCCCGGCTCTGTATGCTGGATGTCATTATTCCCTAACATCTCACTAATAGCGCTCAGCACACTAATACGGTGCTCTGCTAGCACACGCCACTTCCCGGCTCTGTATGCTGGATGTCATTATTCCCTAACAGATTTCTCTTATGTAATTAATAGCAATAGGTCTGACACAATTACACCGTTGTGTGGCTGAATGTGAGTCTGGTTTATGGAAGTCCTTGGTTATTATAGTGTGTGACTGTTCCATGGACTGTCAGCTCCTCTGCCCCATAGGGCACACTCACTATAAAGCTGTAGCATCCGCCATTGCAGTATGGGAAAGAACGCAGGACAGCAGATGTACAAAGAGGAGGAACAGACGAACGATGTGCTGGGAAGATTGCAGCTATATAAGGAGATGTGTACTGGCTATAGTTAATATGTAGGTGTGGGCTGATGGTGACTGCTGCTATATAAGGAGATGTGTACTGGCTATAGTTAATATGTAGGTGTGGGCTGATGGTGACTGCTGCTATATAAGAAGATGTGTACTGGCTATAGTTAATATGTAGGTGTGGGCTGATGGTGACTGCTGCTATATAAGGAGATGGGTACTGGCTATAGGTAATATGTAGGTGTGGGCTGACGGTGACTGGTGCTATATAAGGAGATGGGTACTGGCTATAGGTAATGTATAGGTGTGGGCTGATGGTGACTGCTGCTATATAAGGAGATGTGTACTGGCTATAGGTAATATATAGGTGTGGGCTGATTTTGACTGCTGCTATATAAGGAGATGTGTACTGGCTATAGGTAATGTATAGGTGTGGGCTGATGGTGACTGCTGCTATATAAGGAGATGTGTACTGGCTATAGGTAATGTATAGGTGTGGGCTGATGTGACTGCTGCTATATAAGGAGATGTGTACTGGCTATAGGTAATGTATAGGTGTGGGCTGACGGTGACTGCTGCTATATAAGGAGATGTGTACTGGCTATAGGTAATGTATAGGTGTGGGCTGATGGTGACTGCTGCTATATAAGGAGATGTGTACTGGCTATAGGTAATGTATAGGTGTGGGCTGATGTGACTGCTGCTATATAAGGAGATGTGTACTGGCTATAGGTAATGTATAGGTGTGGTCTGACGGTGACTGCTGCTATATAAGGAGATGTGTACTGGCTATAGGTAATGTATATGTGTGGGCTGATGTGACTGGTGCTATATAAGGAGATGGGTACTGGCTATAGGTAATGTATAGGTGTGGGCTGATGGTGACTGCTGCTATATAAGGAGGTGTGTACTGGCTATAGGTAATGTATAGGTGTGGGCTGACGGTGACTGCTGCTATATAAGGAGATGTGTACTGGCTATAGGTAATATATAGGTGTGGGCTGATGTGACTGCTGCTATATAAGGAGATGGGTACTGGCTATAGGTAATGTATAGGTGTGGGCTGATGTGACTGCTGCTATATAAGGAGATGTGCACTGTCTATAGGTAATGTATAGGTGTGGGCTGATGTGACTGCTGCTATATAAGGAGATGGGTACTGGCTATAGGTAATGTATAGGAGTGGGCTGACGGTGACTGCTGCTATATAAGGAGATGTGTACTTGCTATAGGTAATATATAGGTGTGGGCTGATGTGACTGCTGCTATATAAGGAGATGTGTACTGGCTATAGGTAATGTATAATTGTGGGCTGATGGTGACTGCTGCTATATAAGGAGATGTGTACTGGCTATAGGTAATATATAGGTGTGGGCTGATGTGACTGCTGCTATATAAGGAGATGTGTACTGGCTATAGGTAATGTATAATTGTGGGCTGATGGTGACTGCTGCTATATAAGGAGATGTGTACTAGCTATAGGTAATATATAGGTGTGGGCTGATGGTGACTGCTGCTATATAAGGAGATGTGTACTGGCTATAGGTAATGTATAATTGTGGGCTGATGGTGACTGCTGCTATATAAGGAGATGTGTACTGGCTATAGGTAATATATAGGTGTGGGCTGATGTGACTGCTGCTATATAAGGAGATGTGTACTAGCTATAGGTAATATATAGGTGTGGGCTGATGGTGACTGCTGCTATATAAGGAGATGTGTACTAGCTATAGGTAATATATAGGTGTGGGCTGATGGTGACTGCTGCTATATAAGGAGATGTGTACTGGCTATAGGTAATGTATAGGTGTGGGCTGATGTGACTGGTGCTATATAAGGAGATGGGTACTGGCTATAGGTAATGTATAGGTGTGGGCTGACGGTGACTGCTGCTGTATAAGGAGATGTGTACTGGCTATAGGTAATGTATAGGTGTGAGCTGACGGTGACTGCTGCTATATAAGGAGATGTGTACTGGCTATAGGTAATGTATAGGTGTGGGCTGATGTGACTGCTGCTATATAGGGAGATGTGCACTGGCTATTGGTAATATATAGGTGTGGGCTGACGGTGACTGCTGCTATATAAGGAGATGTGTACTGGCTATGGGTAATATATAGGTGTGGGCTGACGGTGACTGCTGCTATATAAGTAGATGTGTACTGGCTATAGGTAATGTATAGGTGTGGGCTGATGTGACTGCTGCTATATAAGGAGATGTGCACTGGCTATAGGTAATATATAGGTGTGGGCTGACGGTGACTGCTGCTATATAAGGAGATGGGTACTGGCTATAGGTAATGTATAGGTGTGGGCTGATGTGACTGCTGCTATATAAGGAGATGGGTACTGGCTATAGGTAATGTATAGGTGTGGGATGATGGTGACTGCTGCTATATAAGGAGATGTGTACTGGCTATAGGTAATATATAGGTGTGGGCTGATGGTGACTGCTGCTATATAAGGAGATGTGTACTAGCTATAGGTAATATATAGGTGTGGGCTGATGGTGACTGCTGCTATATAAGGAGATGTGTACTGGCTATAGGTAATGTATAGGTGTGGGCTGATGGTGACTGCTGCTATATAAGGAGATGTGTACTTGCTATAGGTAATATATAGGTGTGGGCTGATGTGACATGTGCACAGGCAACACAAGGCATAATATAGGTGCTATAAATTTCCGCTCTAAAATAGATATAACGTATTGCTGTTTATAGACGGCAGATGTATAAGTAGACGGCAGGTGTTGTGTGTATATAGACGGCAGATGTATATATAGACGGCAGGTGTTGTGTATATAGTGGGCAGATGAATACATAGAGAGCAGATGATGTATATACAGATGGCAGATATGGTATATAGAGGGCAGACCTCACCAATCCAGTGCTACACAGATATGTGATCTCACAGTCCATGCCTCGCTCACAGGAGATCTTCTGAGGACCTCACCAATCCAGCACCACACAGATATGTGATCACAGGCTGTGCCTCACTCATAAGAGATCTCTGAGGACCTCACCAAACCAGTGCCCTGCAGATATGTGATCACATGCCTTCCCTCAGTCATAGGAGATCTCTAAAGACTTCACCAATCCAGTACCACACAGATATGTGATCAGAAGCCATGCCATGCTCATAGGAGATTTCTGAGGGCCTCACCAATCCAGTACCACACAGATATGTGATCAGAAGCCATGCCTCGCTCATATGAGATCTCTAAAGACTTCACCAATCCAGTACCACACAGATATGTGATCACAAGCTGTGCCTCGCTCATAGGAGATCTCTAAGGAACTCACCAATCCAGCACCACACAGATATGTGATCACAGGCCATGCCTCGCTCATAGGAGATCTCTAAGGACCTCACCAATCCAGCACCACACAGATATGTGATCACAGTCCATGCCTCGCTCACAGGAGATCTTCTGAGGACCTCACCAATCCAGCACCACACAGATATGTGATCACAGGCTGTGCCTCGCTCATAAGAGATCTCTGAGGACCTCACCAAACCAGTGCCCTGCAGATATGTGATCACAGGCCGTGCCAGGCTCATAGGAGATCTCTGAGGACCTCACCAAACCCATACCACACAGATATGTGATCACAGGCCGTGCCATGCTCATAGGAGATCTCTAAGGATCTCACCAATCCAGCACCTTACAGATTTGTGGTCACAGGCCGTGCCTCACTCATAGGAGATCTCTTAGGATCTCACCAAACCAGTACCACACAGATATGTGATCACATGCCTTCCCTCAGTCATAGGAAATCTCTAAAGACTTCACCAATCCAGTACCACACAGATATGTGATCAGATGCCATGCCATGCTCATAGGAGATCTCTGAGGGCCTCACCAATCCAGTACCACACAGATATGTGATCAGAAGCCGTGCCTCGCTCATAGGAGATCTCTAAGGACCTCACCAATCCAGCACCACACAGATATGTGATCACAGTCCATGCGTCGCTCACAGGAGATCTTCTGAGGACCTCACCAATCCAGCACCACACAGATATGTGATCACAGGCCATGCCTCACTCATAAGAGATCTCTGAGGACCTCACCAAACCAGTGCCCTGCAGATATGTGATCACAGGCCGTGCCATGCTCATAGGAGATCTCTGAGGACCTCACCAAACCAGTACCACACTGATATGTGATCACAGGTCATGCCATGCTCATAGCAGATCTCTAAGGATCTCACCAATCCAGCACCATACAGATATGTGGTCACAGGCCGTGCCTCACTCATAGGAGATCTCTTAGGATCTCACCAAACCAGTACCACACAGATATGTGATCACATGCCTTCCCTCAGTCATAGGAGATCTTTGAGGACCTCACCAATCCAGTACCTCACAGATATGTGATCACAGGCCGTGCCATGCTCATAGGAGATCTCTGAGGACCTCACCAAACCAGTGCCCTGCAGATAACTTACCAGGACTCTTGGTATCCTTGGTCACTCCAAGAACAAAGCATAGAATATTCCGGGAGGTCACAGTGATCCCCAGGGATCTGTAGTCTGTCCTGCACTGGCTAATGTCCGTGTTCCTGAGCCCATGGCCAGGCAACCGCTGAGCAATAATAGAGTGCACGGTAAGATAGCAATGAGCCATCCGCAAGAAGAACATATGATGACAGCTTACGTTTTCTAAAGCAACCACCGGAATGAGCCAGGGGACTATCAGCAGAACGTTCTATGCCCAGGCGAGTGTAAAACAGAACTCTGGCATAAGTGAGAAATGTTGTGTTTGGAGAAAAGCCAACGCTGCGTCCACCATAAGACCCTCATCCCAACCGTGAAACATGGGGTTGGCAGTACAGTGGTCATGGGTTGGGGCTGTTCTCCTGCCACGGATAAGGTAGGCTTGCCATCACTGGTGGAGCTATGTATTCTGGTTTATATACTACAGGAGACTGTCAGGATATCCATCCATAAATTAAAGCAGGACAGACGGTGGGTACTGCAGCAACACAATGATCCGAAGTACACAAATCTGTCTACAAAACAATGTCTGCAATAGAGGAACGTACACGTTTGGGAAAGGGCGAGTCCAGACCAGACGTGTTGGGCAGGGCGTGGTATCCGGTGTTCCTGCAGGAAAGCCACTAAATGTCCATGAGATTAAATCGGTCTGTGAGGAGGAATGGGTCACGTCTTCTCCAAGCCGATGTGCCAGACTGAGCGGCAATCACTGCGAGCGTCTGATGGAAGCCATTGCTGCTCCAAGGTTCACACCCAGTACTGGTCCTAGAGGTTCTCATACTTTATATGACAGGGAAATTAAATTTTTGTTTGTTTTTTAACTCATTGGTTTCTCTAATTGTATGACTTATATGAAGATCTGACACATTTAAGGTCAATTTATGCTGAAATTCAGAATGTTTTAAAGCTTCTGGTCCCACTATATATAATGTCTGCTACATTATATTTTACCCAGTATGTACAGTATATACACATAGGCCCTCATTCAGAGCCGTACGCTCTGAGCAGAGCGCACGCTCTGAATGAGGGCCGGGCTCCATTTTCATGGAGCGTCCTCCTGGACGCTCGTATAGCTGTGGGTCACCACCCACAGGCTATACGAGCGTGCTTTTTGATGGCCGCGATGGTCGAGACCATCGCGACCATCGAAATTGCGAGCCGGAGCCTGCGGTTGAGGTTTTCAACCGCAAGCTCCGGAGTGATTTTGGCTCTATCAGAGCCAAAATCACTCCCACTGACATCACTAGTGATGTCAGTGGGCCGGCTTCTGATGGGAGGCGTTCCCGTGGGAACGCCCCCGCCAGGGAGGCACGCCCCCGGCACGCCCACCAAAGGGGGCGTGCTGTCAATCAACATTCGCTCGTCGCGTCTGGCGCATGCGCACGACGGAGCTCCCTCCGTCGTGCGCATGCTCAGTGCATAACATCGACCCACTTGCGAGCGGACAGCCGCTCGCGAGTGGGTCTGAATCAGGCCCATAGAACAATACGTGAACGTCTAGTTAAGGCCTTTGTGCAGAGACTGGCCCCTGGTGTATTGAGGACAGTCGACACGTTGAAGGGCTGGAGAGCTCAGTGTAGATGCACATTGGGCACAATCTAAAGACAAACAATAGCAGATTTTGGAGGCCAGTAGAGCGCTGAGTGATTGGGGATTACCGAGAGATTAATCTACTGAATAAGAGTGAAAGGTGGATTTGTTCAGATTAAGGACATCAGACAGGAAGACAATGGTCCTAATTTACTAAGTGCAAATGGACAAAGCACAGCACAAATATGTCAGTTGGTGACATCAGGTGATGACATGCCAGGATTTCTGCCAAACTGTGTGGATTTTGCAAATGAGAAGCTTTCTGTGGCCAATAGGAGCTGGGCAGAGGGAGGTGCACCAGGGTAATTAGCAAGATTTGACGAGTAATTAAATTTACTGACGCCTTGTACCTCTCCCTGTCACCTGCTGCCTGTCCCTGACACCTTGTACCTCTCCCTGTCACCTGCTGCCTGTCCCTGACACCTTGTACCTCTCCCTGTCACCCTCTGTCTGTCCCTGACACCTTGTACCTCTCCCTGTCACCCACTGTCTGTCCCTGACACCTTGTACCTCTCCCTGTCGCCCACTGCCTGTCCCTGACACCTTGTACCTCTCCCTGTCACCCACTGTCTGTCCCTGACACCTTGTACCTCTCCCTGTCACCCACTGCCTGTCCCTGACACCTTGTACCTCTCCCTGTCACCCACTGCCTGTCCTTGACACCTTGTACCTCTCCCTGTCACCCACTGCCTGTCCCTGACACCTTGTACCTCTCCTTGTCACCCACTGTCTGTCCCTGACACCTTGTACCTCTCCTTGTCACCCACTGCCTGTCCATGACACCTTGTACCTCTCCCTGTCACCCACTGCCTGTCCTTGACACCTTGTGCCTCTCCTTGTCACCCACTGCCTGTCCTTGACACCTTGTGCCTCTCCTTGTCACCCACTGCCTGTCCTTGACACCTTGTGCCTCTCCTTGTCACCCACTGCCTGTCCTTGACACCTTGTGCCTCTCCTTGTCACCCACTGCCTGTCCTTGACACCTTGTACCTCTCCCTGTCACCTGCTGCCTGTCCCTGACACCTTGTACCTCTCCTTGTCACCCACTGTCTGTCCCTGACACCTTGTACCTCTCCCTGTCACCCACTGTCTGTCCCTGACACCTTCTACCTCTCCCTCTCACCCACTGCCTGTCCCTGACACCTTGTACCTCTCCCTGTCGCCCACTGCCTGTCCCTGACACCTTGTACCTCTCCTAGTCACCCACTGCCTGTCCCTGACACCTTGTACCTCTCCCTGTCACCCACTGTCTGTCCCTGACACCTTCTACCTCTCCTTGTCACCCACTGCCTGTCCCTGACACCTTGTACCTCTCCTAGTCACCCACTCCCTGTCCCTGACACCTTGTACCTCTCCCTGTCACCCACTGCCTGTCCCTGACACCTTGTACCTCTCCCTGTCGCCCACTGCCTGTCCCTGACACCTTGTACCTCTCCTAGTCACCCACTCCCTGTCCCTGACACCTTGTACCTCTCCCTGTCACCCACTGCCTGTCCCTGACAGCTTGTACCTCTCCTAGTCACCCACTCCCTGTCCCTGACACCTTGTACCTCTCCCTGTCACCCACTGCCTGTCCCTGACAGCTTGTACCTCTCCTTGTCACCCACTGGCTGTCCCTGACAGCTTGTACCTCTCCCTGTCACTCACTGCCTGTCCCAGACACCTTGTACCTCTCCTTGTCACCCACTGCCTGTCCCTGACAGCTTGTACCTCTCCCTGTCACTCACTGCCTGTCCCAGACACCTTGTACCTCTCCCTGTCACCCACTGCCTGTCCCTGACACCTTGTACCTCTCCCTGTCACCCACAGCCTGCCCCTGACACCTTGTACCTCTCCCTGTCACCCACTGCCTGTCCCTGACACCTTGTACCTCTCCCTGTCACCCACTGCCTGTCCCTGACACCTTGTACCTCTCCCTGTCACCCACTGCCTGTCCCTGACACCTTGTACCTCTCCCTGACACCTTGTACCTTTGCCTGTCACCCACTGCCCGTCCCTGACACCTTGTACCTCTCCTTGTCACCCACTGCCTGTCCCTGACACCTTGTACCTCTGCCTGTCCCTGACACCTTGTACCTCTCCTTGTCACCCACTGCCTGTCCCTGACACCTTGTACCTCTCCCTATCGCCCACTGCCTGTCCCTGACACCTTGTACCTCTCCCTGTCACCCACTGCCTGTCCCTGACACCTTGTACCTCTCCCTGTCACCCACTGCCTGTCCCTGACACCTTGTACCTCTCCCCCCTGTACCCACTGCCTGTCCCTGACACCTTGTACCTCTCCGTCACCCACTGCCTTACCCTGACACCTTGTACCTCTCCTTGTCGCCCACTGCCTGTCCCTGACACCTTGTACCTCTCCCTGTCACCCATTGCCTGTCCCTGACACCTTGTACCTCTCCCTGTCACCCACTGCCTGTCCCTGACGCCTTGTACCTCTCCCTGTCACCCACTGCCTGTCCCTGACACCTTGTACCTCTCCCTGTCACCCACTGCCTGTCCCTGACACCTTGTACCTCTCCCTGTCACCCACTGCCTGTCCCTGACACCTTGTACCTTTGCCTGTCACCCACTGCCTGTCCCTGACACCTTGTACCTCTGCCTCTCCCTGACACCTTGTACCTCTCCTTGTCACCCACTGCCTGTCCCTGACACCTTGTACCTTTGCCTGTCACCCACTGCCCGTCCCTGACACCTTGTACCTCTGCCTGTCCCTGACACCTTGTACCTCTCCTTGTCACCCACTGCCTGTCCCTGACACCTTGTACCTCTGCCTGTCCCTGACACCTTGTACCTCTCCTTGTCACCCACTGCCTGTCCCTGACACCTTGTACCTCTCCCTGTCACCCACTGCCTGTCCCTGACACCTTGTACCTCTCCCTGTCACCCACTGCCTGTCCCTGACACCTTGTACCTCTCCCCCCTGTCACCCACTGCCTGTCCCTGACACCTTGTACCTCTCCGTCACCCACGGCCTGTCGCCCACTGCCTGTCCCTGACACCTTGTACCTCTCCCTGTCACCCACTGCCTGTCCCTGACACCTTGTACCTCTCCCCCCTGTCACCCACTGCCTGTCCCTGACACCTTGTACCTCTCCCTGTCACCCACAGCCTGCCCCTGACACCTTGTACCTCTCCGTCACCCACGGCCTGTCGCCCACTGCCTGTCCCTGACACCTTGTACCTCTCCCTGTCACCCACTGCCTGTCCCTGACACCTTGTACCTCTCCCCCCTGTCACCCACTGCCTGTCCCTGACACCTTGTACCTCTCCTTGTCGCCCACTGCCTGTACCTGACACCTTGTACCTCTCCCTGTCGCCCACTGCCTGTCCCTGACACCTTGTACCTCTCCCTGTCACCCACTGCCTGTCCCTGACACCTTGTACCTCTCCCTGTCACCCACTGCCTGCCCCTGACACCTTGTACCTCTCCCTGTCACCCACTGCCTGTCCCTGACACCTTGTACCTCTCCCTGTCACCCACTGCCTGCCCCTGACACCTTGTACCTCTTCCTGTCGCCCACTGCCTGTCCCTGACACCTTGTACCTCTCCTTGTCACCCACAGCCTGTCCCTGACACCTTGTACCTCTCCCTGTCACCCACTGCCTGTCCCTGACACCTTGTACCTCTCCCTGTCACCCACTGCCTGCCCCTGACACCTTGTACCTCTTCCTGTCGCCCACTGCCTGTCCCTGACACCTTGTACCTCTCCTTGTCACCCACAGCCTGTCCCTGACACCTTGTACCTCTCCCTGTCACCCACTGCCTGTCCCTGACTGCTTGTACCTCTCCCTGTCACTCACTGCCTGTCCCAGACACCTTGTACCTCTCCCTGTCACCCACTGCCTGTCCCTGACACCTTGTACCTCTCCCTGTCACCCACAGCCTGCCCCTGACACCTTGTACCTCTCCCTGTCACCCACTGCCTGTCCCTGACACCTTGTACCTCTCCCTGTCACCCACTGCCTGTCCCTGACACCTTGTACCTCTCCCTGTCACCCACTGCCTGTCCCTGACACCTTGTACCTTTGCCTGTCACCCACTGCCCGTCCCTGACACCTTGTACCTCTGTACCTCTCCTTGTCACCCACTGCCTGTCCCTGACACCTTGTACCTCTGCCTGTCCCTGACACCTTGTACCTCTCCTTGTCACCCACTGCCTGTCCCTGACACCTTGTACCTCTCCCTATCGCCCACTGCCTGTCCCTGACACCTTGTACCTCTCCCTGTCACCCACTGCCTGTCCCTGACACCTTGTACCTCTCCCTGTCACCCACTGCCTGTCCCTGACACCTTGTACCTCTCCCCCCTGTCACCCACTGCCTGTCCCTGACACCTTGTACCTCTCCTTGTCGCCCACTGCCTGTCCCTGACACCTTGTACCTCTCCCTGTCGCCCATTGCCTGTCCCTGACACCTTGTACCTCTCCCTGTCACCCACTGCCTGTCCCTGACACCTTGTACCTCTCCCTGTCACCCACTGCCTGTCCCTGACACCTTGTACCTTTGCCTGTCACCCACTGCCCGTCCCTGACACCTTGTACCTCTGCCTGTCCCTTACACCTTGTACCTCTCCCTGTCACCCACTGCCTGTCCCTGACACCTTGTACCTTTGCCTGTCACCCACTGCCCGTCCCTGACACCTTGTACCTCTGCCTGTCCCTGACACCTTGTAGTTCTCCTTGTCACCCACTGCCTGTCCCTGACACCTTGTACCTCTGCCTGTCCCTGACACCTTGTACCTCTCCTTGTCACCCACTGCTTGTCCCTGACACCTTGTACCTCTCCCTATCGCCCGCTGCCTGTCCCTGACACCTTGTACCTCTCCCTGTCACCCACTGCCTGTCCCTGACACCTTGTACCTCTCCCTGTCACCCACTGCCTGTCCCTGACACCTTGTACCTCTCCCCCCTGTCACCCACTGCCTGTCCCTGACACCTTGTACCTCTCCGTCACCCACTGCCTGTCGCCCACTGCCTGTCCCTGACACCTTGTACCTCTCCCTGTCACCCACTGCCTGTCCCTGACACCTTGTACCTCTCCCCCCTGTCACCCACTGCCTGTCCCTGACACCTTGTACCACTGCCTGTCCCTGACACCTTGTACCTTTGCCTGTCACCCACTGCCCGTCCCTGACACCTTGTACCTCTGCCTGTCCCTGACACCTTGTACCTCTCCTTGTCACCCACTGCCTGTCCCTGACACCTTGTACCTCTCCCTATCGCCCACTGCCTGTCCCTGGCACCTTGTACCTCTCCCTGTCACCCACTGCCTGTCCCTGACACCTTGTACCTCTCCATGTCACCCACTGCCTGTCCCTGACACCTTGTACCTCTCCCCCCTGTCACCCACTGCCTGTCCCTGACACCTTGTACCTCTCCGTCACCCACTGCCTGTCGCCCACTGCCTGTCCCTGACACCTTGTACCTCTCCCTGTCACCCACTGCCTGTCCCTGACACCTTGTACCTCTCCCCCCTGTCACCCACTGCCTGTCCCTGACACCTTGTACCACTGCCTGTCCCTGACACCTTGTACCTTTGCCTGTCACCCACTGCCCGTCCCTGACACCTTGTACCTGTGCCTGTCCCTGACACCTTGTACCTCTCCTTGTCACTCACTGCCTGTCCCTGACACCTTGTACCTCTCCCTATCGCCCACTGCCTGTCCCTGGCACCTTGTACCTCTCCCTGTCACCCACTGCCTGTCCCTGACACCTTGTACCTCTCCCTGTCACCCACTGCCTGTCCCTGACACCTTGTACCTCTCCCCCTGTCACCCACTGCCTGTCCCTGACACCTTCTACCTCTCCTTGTCGCCCACTGCCTGTCCCTGACACCTTGTACCTCTCCCTGTCGCCCACTGCCTGTCCCTGACACCTTGTACCTCTCCCTGTCACCCACTGCCTGCCCCTGACACCTTGTACCTCTCCCTGTCACCCACTGCCTGTCCCTGACACCTTGTACCTCTCCCTGTCACCCACTGCCTGTCCCTGACACCTTGTACCTCTCCCTGTCACCCACTGCCTGTCCCTGACACCTTGTACCTCTCCCTGTCACCCACTGCCTGTCCCTGACACCTTGTACCTTTGCCTGTCACCCACTGCCCGTCCCTGACACCTTGTACCTCTGCCTGTCCCTGACACCTTGTACCTCTCCTTGTCACCCACTGCCTGTCCCTGACACCTTGTACCTCTGCCTGTCCCTGACACCTTGTACCTCTCCTTGTCACCCACTGCCTGTCCCTGACACCTTGTACCTCTCCCTATCGCCCACTGCCTGTCCCTGACACCTTGTACCTCTCCCTGTCACCCACTGCCTGTCCCTGACACCTTGTACCTCTCCCTGTCACCCACTGCCTGTCCCTGACACCTTGTACCTCTCCCTGTCACCCACTGCCTGTCCCTGACACCTTGTACCTCTCCCTGTCACCCACTGCCTGTCCCTGACACCTTGTACCTCTCCCTGTCACCCACTGCCTGTCCCTGACACCTTGTACCTCTCCGTCACCCACTGCCTGTCCCTGACACCTTGTACCTCTCTCTGTCACCCACTGCCTGTCCCTGACACCTTGTACCTCTCCCTGTCACCCACTGCCTGTCCCTGACACCTTGTACCTTTGCCTGTCACCCACTGCCCGTCCCTGACACCTTGTACCCCTGCCTGTCCCTGACACCTTGTACCTCTCCTTGTCACCCACTGCCTGTCCCTGACACCTTGTACCTCTCCTTGTCACCCACTGCCTGTCCCTGACACCTTGTACCTCTCCCTGTCACCCACTGCCTGTCCCTGACACCTTGTACCTCTCCCCCCTGTCACCCACTGCCTGTCCCTGACACCTTGTACCTCTCGGTCACCCACTGCCTGTCCCTGACACCTTGTACCTCTCCTTGTCGCCCACTGCCTGTCCCTGACACCTTGTACCTCTCCCTGTCACCCACTGCCTGTCCCTGACACCTTGTACCTCTCCCTGTTGCCCACTGCCTGTCCCTGACACCTTGTACCTCTCCCTGTCGCCCATTGCCTGTCCCTCACACCTTGTACCTCTCTGTCACCCACTGCCTGTCCCTGACACCTTGTACCTCTCCTTGTCGCCCACTGCCTGTCCCTGACACCTTGTACCTCTCCCTGTCACCCACTGCCTGTCCCTGACACCTTGTGCCTCTCCCTGTCGCTCATTGCCTGTCCCTGACACCTTGTACCTCTCCCTGTCACCCACTCTGTCGCTGACACCTTGTACCTCTCCCTGTCACCCACTGCCTGTCCCTGACACCTTGTACCTCTCCCTGTCACCCACTGCCTGTCCCTGACACCTTGTACCTCTCCATGTCACCCACTGCCTGTCCCTGACACCTTGTACCTCTCCCTGTCACCCACTGCCTGTCCCTGACACCTTGTACCTCTCCCTGTCACCCACTGCCTGTCCCTGACACCTTGTACCTCTCCCTGTCACCCACTGCCTGTCCCTGACACCTTGTACCTCTCCCTGTCACCCACTGCCTGTCCCTGACACCTTGTACCTAGGCCCTGATTCAGAGATGGACGCAAATAGCGCGGCCACTTTGTACACAGCGGCTGTGTGAAATAACGCTGATACCGCAGGAGGCGTCTCAGATCCGAGTGCTGCGTCAAAAGACGAAGCATCGGATTTACATCGCTACCATCGATTGCAGCGTCTGCCATCTGAGTGCGCCTGAGGCCTCATCTCCCACAGTTCGCTAGATGAGTGCACAGTGGCCCCTGAGTTATGGGGGTCTCGCACCGCACACCCTGCACCCAGTGAATTTGCGCCCATAGTTGTGCAGAGATCACCGGAAGATATTGGTCATTCGCAGTAGACTCTGCACAGGCTGCAGTTACACCAGCGTAACGCGGAGATGAGTTTGGTGTATACTGGGACACGTAATAATGTGGTTCTATTAGTTCAACCTCACTTCTGGTGTTTTGGGTGTAGTGTATTGTAGTGTAGTGTAGTGTTGTGTTTTGTAGTTAGAGATGTGCGCTGACCCCCGTGTTTTGGTTTTGGATCTGGATTGGTTTTGCCAAAACCTCACCTCCGTGTTTTGATTTTCGGTTTTGGTTTTGGATCTGGATTTTTTCTTAAAAAATCATAAAAACAGCTAAAATCACCTAAAATAGGCCTTTTTTGTTGCTACAGTATTATTAACCTCAATAACATTTATTTCCACTCGTTTCCAGTCAATTTTGACCACCTCACAGCTCACAATATAGATTTTTTTCATCTAGTTAAGGGCCAAAGGGTTACATCCAGCTAGCTGGCTCAAAACTGAGTTATAAATAGAGTTCAGGACTGTGCAAAGATGATGGTTGGGGTACCCTTTGAGGAATGAAGAGTTGATAGTTGTCGAAGCCACTGGCTGAAGTAAGAAGAGTTGATACTTGATAATTGGTGCAGCCCCTGGCTGAAGAATTGATAGTTGACAGGTAATTGTTGATGCAGCCTCCGGGCTGAGTAGTAGTGGAATACAGAGCTATGATTAGTCCTGCAACAGCCTTGAAGCCTGGAACTCTTGGCAAGTTGCAGCTATTAGAGCCTTGAGGGCTGGGGAGGAGTGATGACAGGTGGCCTTTGGTCCATGAAGCAGGATGCAGCCTTTGGGCCATGTAGCAGCATTAAGGGCTGAGAACCCTTGGCTGAATGTCACTGTTGTGCGACTTGTGCCGTCGGGTTGGCACAAGCAGCAATTGGTTCAGAATTTTCTTCAAAACAAATGAAAGGGGCAGCAGGAGATGCTGTCTGTGGCCATTACAATTTCTGGACATTTATAAACCATAACATTAAATGTCAGGCAGCAATGCCCCAACCAGCACATAATGGAAAGGAAAAAGGTGCAAGATGGAATTGTCCTTGGGCCCTTCCAACCCACCCTTATGTTGTATATATGAAACAGGACATTCACAGTTTAACAAACCAATCACTTCAGCGACAGGGATTGCCACTTGTGGCTGAAATGATTGGTTTGTTTGGACCCCCCACAAAGCAAGCTGCCAATGCGCAGTGGACATTGGTAGCAATGATCCCATACACAAACTGGATTTACAATACCTTAGATTAGATGTCATCATCGTCATCGTCATCCCCATCAGTGTGTGCATCCTCCTCTTCTTCACACAATAATAATTCGTCCCTGATGGAATCCACCATTACAGACACTTCTGTATTTTATGGACTTAAGTGCTGGTAAAGGTCTTCCTCGTGGAATTTGTAATTCATTTTAATGAACATCATCTTTTCCTATGACGATCACTGACAAGGTTCCCGGCTGCGCTGATAACTCTTTCAGAGTACACACTGGAGGGTGGGCAACTTAAGTACAGCAAAGCCAGTTTGTGTATGGGACTCCGCATTGCCTCTTTTTCCTGCCAGTAGTGAAAGGGACTGTCTGACATGCCTATTTGGATGCTATCCCTAAAATAGTCATCCACCATTCTCTGAATGGTGACCGTATCAGACAAATTCACGGTAGACATGTCACTCATTGTAGCCAGTTCTCCAACCAGATTTCATTAGATTTTGCTGAATAATCTGCATCACCACCAGCAGTGGGTCTCTTAGGAAAATGTAGTTTATTCCTAGCAGCTGTAGAAACTTAAGGAAGAGATGCTGCCATGTCATGTTCTGCTTGAGCTGACAATTTTTTCATCACCAGCTCTTTGCATCTTTTCAGATTTATGTCCGTTGGAAAGAAAGACACAAGATATGACTTAAAGCTAGGATCAAGTATGGTCGCCAAAATATAGTGATCTGATTTCAAGAGATTGACGACCCTTGGATCCTGTCGAAGCAAATTAAGGGCTTCATCTACAAGTCCAACATACTTAACAGCATCACTCTGTTTCAGCTCCTCCTTCAGTTTCTCCAGCTGCTTTTACAGAAGTCTGATTAGGGGAATGACCTGACTCAAGCTGGCAGTGTCTGAACTAACGTCACATGTGGCACGTTCAAAGGGTTTGAGAACCTTGCACAACATGGAAATTATTCTCCACTGCACTTGACTAAGGTGCATTTCCGCTCCTTTCCCTATGTCATAGGCCATAGTGTAGCCTTGGATGGCCTTTTTCTCCACCCGCTGAAGCATATAGAGGGTAGAATTCCATGTAGTTACTACCTCTTGCTTCAGCTGATGGCAGGGCAAATTCAACAGTTCTTGCTGGTGCTGCAATCTTCGACACGAAAATGTCCAGAAATCTTTTGGGCCACCGAGAGCATCTCCTGCACGCCCCTGTCATTTTTAAAAAAATGTTGCACCACCAAATTAATTGTGTGGGCAAAACATGGGATGTGGTCGAATTCGCTCACATGTAATGCTCGCACAATATTGCTGGCATTGTCAGAAATCACAAATCCTGAGGAGAGTCCAAGTGGGGTAAGCCATTTTGCAATGATTTCCCTGAGTTTCTCTAAGAGGTTCTCAGCGGTATTCCTCTTAGTGATACCGGTGATACACAGTGTAGCCTGCCTCTGAATGAGCTGGCACTTGTGAGATGCTGCTGCTGCTGTTTGCACTGTTGGAGGCAATACACATACCCAGTGAGCTGTCACAGTCATGTAATCTTTAGTTTGCCCTGTCCCACTTGTCCACATATCTGTGGTTAAGTGGACAGTGGGCACAATGGCATTTCGGAGGATATTAATAAGGTTTTTTTTTAATGTCCTTATACAGATTGGGAATTGCTATTCTAGAGAACTGGAATCTAAAAGGGGGAATGGTAGCGGGGACACACGACCTCCATTAACTGTGTAAAACTCACTGCATTAATGGTGGATACTGGACACACATGTAATACCAGCATAGCTGTTATGGCATCAGTAATCCGCTGTGCAACTGGGTGTTTGCCATCATACTTTCTCGCCAAATCAAAAGATTGTGTGACAGTCAATTGTTTGGTTGAACTTCTTGAACTACTAAAAGTAGTCTTCTTTCTGGTCCCCTTCTGGGATGAAGATCCACTCATTGCAACAGCAGCAGGCGTATCACTCAAGGATCCTTCTGAGGAACAACAGATAGGAGAGGAATCAGTCATTATGATATTGGATGCAGGACTACTTCCGATCACGAATAAGGATGTTGATGATGATGCAGGTGTTGGTGGTGGACATTACAGGTGTTGGATCCAGATAGAAGGGAGCAGCTTGGTGACACTGGACTGATTGTTGTTTGTTTTTTTGTCCCCAAAGTTTCAATACCCTTTCCAATTTGATGAATGCGCTGCAAGTGACGTAACAGGGAAGAGGTTCCAAGATGGTTGACATCTTTACCTCTATTCACTGTTACATGGTAATGGTTACAAATGGCTTGGCAAAGGTTGCCCGAATTTGGGTGGAAATGATTCCACACATGAGATGTGGATTTTTTGGTCTTTTGTCCAGGCATGCCAACAATGAGATTTTTCCCACCATGGGCAACAACTGTTGCCTGATTGTGATTTACAGTTTTTACACAAACATCCTCGCCATCAACATCCTCATCATCATCAACATCCTCATCATCCTTGTTGATGTTATCGCCAACTACATAAATATCCTCCTCATCCTCCTCGTGCAATTCCACAGACGCATCCTCGATTTCTATGTCAGCATGTTGACTTGTGCTGCTCATCCCCACATTTGCAGAGGGCACACAAATGGTGGAAGGAGGATCCTCTTCAAGTACTGTATTAGAAAGGTCAGGCTCACACATGGCAACCATGGACACACTTGGACTCTCTTCGGGGATCTATGACTTTTCGGAGACAATTTTAATTTTTTTTTGTACCTCTCCTACATGCAGAAGGGCTTAAATCATCACAACTAGAACCACCAGTCATAAATAAAGGCCAAGGCCTTATCCTTTCCTTACCACTTCGTGTAGTGAATGGCATATTGCCAATTTTTCGTTTCTCTAAAGCTGACTTAGCTTTAGATTTTTTTTGCATTAACAGGGTAAAATTAGATTTTTTTAGCCTGACTTTTTGGCCTGACATAAGCCCTGTACATCGGCCTTCATAGATGACATTGGTGACCTTGCATAGTCATCATAACTGCTGCTGGCTGGTATGTGGATCCTGCTCTCCGGTCATGTGACTGTCCTCCATACTCACTGCGGTCTTACAGCAATGTCACCAAGCAGTTATAGCAATTAAGTGCAGCCCTGAAAGAGGCAGCAGCCCCTTGACAGACAGCAGCACAGCACCCCTGCACACCTACGTTGCTGACAGGTGTGGCTAACACACACAGAAAATTTTTGGGTTCTTTTCATATGGGGGGTGAAGAGCACCCCTTATGGACAGACCACCCCCTTGACAACACAGCAGAACAGCCAGCCCCTATGGACTGCAGCCAGCCAGCCCCTATGGACAGGACAACAGTCAGCCAGCCCCTATATATGGACAACAGCCAGCCAGCCCCTATGGACAGGACAACAGTCAGTCAGCCCCTATATATGGACAACAGACAGACAGCCCCTATGGACAGGACAACCTCAGTCACAACACCAGTCAGCCCGCCCCTATATGGACAACAGCCAGCCAGCCCCTATGGACAGGACAACATCCAGCCACCCCCTATATATGGACAACAGACAGCCAGCCCCTATGGACAGGACAACCTCAGTCACAACACCAGTCAGCCAGCCCCTGTATATGGACAACAGCCAGCCAGCCCCTATTTCACAGGACAACAGTCATCCAGCCCCTATGGACAGGACAACCTCAGTCACAACACCAGTAATCCAGCCCCTGTATATGGACAACAGCCAGCCAGCCCCTATAGACAGGACAACAGCCAGCCAGCCCCTATGGACAGGACAACAGTCACCCAGGCCCTATATATGGACAACAGACAGCCAGCCCCTATGGACAGGATAACCTCAGTCACAACACCAGCCAGCCAGCCCGCCCCTATATGGACAACAGCCAGCCCTTAAGCAACAGAACAGTAGCCAGCCCCTATGCACAGCAGAACAGCTCTCTCCCTCTTTACTCTCCACAGCCGGAATGAAAAATGGTGGCGATCGCGGGACCTTTATAGAATCCAAAACCTGCGAGAATCCGACAGTGGGACATTTTGTCTCATTTTCAGATCCGTGTCAGGCGCGAAAACTTGAGCCGAGTCGGATCCACTAAGTTTGGGTGGGTTCGGTTCTCAGGGAACCGAACCCGCTCATCTCTAATTGTAGTGTATTGTATTGTAGTGTGGTGTATTGTAGTGTATTGTAGTGTATTGTATTGTAGTGTGGTGTATTGTAGTGTATTGTATTGTAGTGTAGTGAATTGTATTATAGTGTTTTGTAGTGTATTGTATTGTATTATAGTGTAGTGTATTGTATTATAGTGTATTGTAGTGTATTGTATTATAGTGTAGTGTATTGTAGTGTGGTGTAGAGTATTGTAATCTATTGTATTATAGTATACTATAGTGTAGTGTATTATAGTGTATTGTATTATAGTGTAGTGTATTGTATTGTAGTGTAGTGTATTGTATTTAGGATGACTGTATATAAGAATATGTGACTGATATAGGACATAATGCTTCTTATACTGACATCGTATATCCCAGCAGGGACAGGACGCCCTGATGGATATTGATTGGCTGATTATTGGGCACGTTGGCAATTCCTCTCAGATACCTGCCAGCCTGTGTGTGAGATACTCCTGTCACTGGGCACCGCGGATACAAATACAGATCGATATTATATCTTTTCAGGAATGTTACTGTATAATATTGTATTGTACAGCGAGCTGGAAAGTATGAGAGGTGTCCACTGAACCTGAACATGGCAGCGATGAATCACTTCCCCTTTCTAACAGATGTGATTTCATTAATAGAGTGACACATTGTGACCAGCAAAGGCCTGTGCTGCGTTCCTATATCACCGTGTTACTGTATCACTGCGTCACTGTGTTACTGTGTTACTGTATTACTGTGTTCCTGCATCACTGCGTCACTGTATAAATGCGTCACTGTGTTACTGTATCACTGCGTTCCTGTATCACTGCGTTACTGTATCACTGCGTTACTGTATAACTGCGTCACTGTGTTACTGTATCACTGTATTACTGTATTCCTGTATCACTGCGTCACTGTTACTGTATCACTGCATTCCTGTATCACTGCGTTACCGTGTTACTGTATTACTGCTTCACTGTATTACTGCGTTCCTGTATCACTGCATCACTGTGTTACTGTATTACTGAGTCACTGTGTTACTATATCACAGTGTTCCTTTATCACTGTGTCACTATATTACTGCTTCATTGTATCACTGTGTCACTGTATCACTTCATCACTGCGTTACTGTATAACTGCATCACTGTTTTACTGTATCACTGCATTTCTGTGTTGATGTATCACTGCATTACTGTATCACTGCTTTACCGTGTTACTGTATTACTGCTTCGCTGTATTACTGCGTTCCTGTATCACTGCATCACTGTGTTACTGTATTACTGAGTCACTGTGTTACTATATCACAGTGTTCCTTTATCACTGTGTCACTGTATTACTGCTTCATTGTATCACTGTGTCACTGTATCACTTCATCGCTGTTACTGTATAACTGCATCACTGTTTTACTGTATCACTGCATTTCTGTGTTTATGTATCACTGCATTACTGTATCACTGCATTACTGTATTACTGCGTCACTGTGTTACTGTATCACTGTGTTACTGCATCACTGAGTCACTGTATTACTGCATTACTGTATCACTGCATTTCTGTGTTGATGTATCACTGCATTACTGTATCACTGCTTTACTGTATCACTGCATTTCTGTGTTGATGTATCACTGCATTACTGTATCACTGCTTTACTTTATCACTGCGTCACTGTATAACTGTGTTAATTTATCACTGCGTCACTGTGTTACTGTATTTCTGAGTCATTGCATTACTCTATCACTGCGTCACTGTATTACTGCTTCATTGGATCATTGTGTCACTGTATTACTGCTTTATTGTATCACTGCATCACTGTATCACTGTGTTACTGTATTACTGCACCACTGTTACTGTATAACTGCGTCACTGTTTTACTGTATCACTGCTTTTGTGTTGATGTATAACACTATCACTGCGTTACTGTATCACAGCATTACTGCATCACTGTATCACTGTGTTAATTTATCACTGCGTCACTGTGTTACTGTATTACTGAGTCACTGTATCACTGTATTACTGCTTCATTGTATCACTGTGTTACTGTATCACTGTTTTACTGTATCACTGCATCACTGTTACTGTATAACTGCGTCACTGTTTTATTGTATCACTGCGTTTCTGTGTTGATGTATCACTGCGTTACTGTATCACTGAGTTTCTGTGTTGATGTATCACTGCGTTTCTGTGTTGAGGTATCACTGCATTACTGTATCACTGCGTTTCTGTGTTGATGTATCACTGCGTTTCTGTGTTGATATATCACTGCATCACTGTATCACTGCGTTTCTTTGTTGATGTATCACTGTGTTAATGTATCATTCCATCACTGCGCTACTGTATCACTGCGTTACTGTATCACTATGTTACTGTATCACTGCATTTCTGTGTTGATGTATCAGTGCGTTACTGTATCACTGCATTACTGTATCACTGAGTTTCTGTGTTGATGTATTACTGCGTTTCTGTGTTGATGTATCACTGCATTACTGTATCACTGCGTTTCTGTGTTGATGTATCACTGCATTACTGTATCACTGCGTTTCTGTGTTGATGTATCACTGCGTTTCTGTGTTGATGTATCACTGCATCACTGTATCACTACGTTTCTTTGTTGATGTATCACTGTGTTAATGTATCATTCCATCACTGTGTTACTGTATCCCTGCGTTTCTGTGTTGATGTATCAGTGCGTTTCTGCATCACTGTGTTACTGTATCACTGAGTCACTGTATCGCTGTGTTACTGTATCACTGCATTGCTCTAACACTGTGTTTCTATGTTGATGTATCACTGTCTTACTGCATCACTGTGTAACTGTATTACTGCGTCATTGTATCACTGTGTTACTGTATCACTGCATTTCTGTGTTGTATCACTGCATTACTGTATCACTGTGTAACTGTATCACTGTGTGACTATTACTGCGTTACTGTATCACTGCATCAGTGTTACTGTGTCACTGTGTAACTGTATCACTGTGTGACTATTACTGCGTTACTGTATCACTGCATCACTGTGTTACTGTATCACTGTATAACTGTATCACTGTGTAACTATTACTGTGTTACTGTATCACTGCATCACTGTGTAACTGCATCACTGTGTAACTATTACTGTGTTACTGTATCACTGCATTACTGTATCACTGCATCACTGTGTAACTGTATCACTGTGTAACTATTACTGTGTTACTGTATCACTGCATCACTGTGTAACAGTATCACTGTGTAACTATTACTGTTACTGTATCACTGCATTACTGTATCACTGTGTAACTGTATCACTGTGTGACTATTACTGCGTTACTGTATCACTGCATCACTGTGTTACTGTGTCACTGTGTAACTATATCACTGTGTGACTATTACTGCGTTACTGTATCACTGCATCACTGTTACTGTATCACTGTATAACTGTATCACTGTGTAACTATTACTGTGTTACTGTATCACTGCATTACTGTGTAACTGTATCACTGTGTAACTATTACTGTGTTACTGTATCACTGCATTACTGTATCACTGCATCACTGTGTAACTATTACTGTGTTACTGTATCACTGCATCACTGTGTAACAGTATCACTGTGTAACTATTACTGTTACTGTATCACTGCATTACTGTATCAATGAGTTACGGTTTCACTGTGTAACTGTAGTACTATGTCACTGTATCACTGTGCCTTGCTGTATCACTACGTTTCTGTGTTGATGTATCACCGCGTCACTGTGTTCCTGTATCACTGCGTCACTGTATCACTGCGATACTGCATTACCGTATCACTGCGTCAATGTATCACTGTATTACTACGACACCGTCTCACTGCATCACTGTGTTACTGTATCACTGCGTTACTGTGTCACTGTGTCCCTGCATCACTGTGTTATTGTATCACTGCTTTACTGTATCACTGTGTCCCTACATAACTGTGTTACTGTATCTTTCCATCACTGCTTTACTGTATCAGTGCATCACTGTGTCCCTGCATCACTGTTACTGTATCACTGCTTTACTGTGTCACTGTGTCCCTGCACCACTGTTACTGTATCACTGCTTTACTGTACCACTGTGTCCCTGCATAACTGTGTTACTGTATCTTTCCATCACTGCGTTACTGTATCAGTGCGTCACTGTATCACTGTATCACTGTGTTACTGTATTCTTGCTTTACTGTATCACTGTGTCCCTGCATCACTGTGTTACTGTATCTTTCCATCACTGCATTACTGTATCAGTGCGTCACTGTATCACTGTATTACTGTGACACTGTATCACTGTGTTACTGTATTCTTGCTTTACTGTATCACTGTGTCCCTGCATCACTGTGTTACTGTGTCACTGTATCCAGCACAGCTCTGTGGCATTATCTGTCCAGCACAGGTCTGTGGCATTATCTGTCCAGCACAGGTCTGTGGCATTATCTGTCCAGCACAGGTCTGTGGTGTTATCTGTCCAGCACAGGTCTGTGATGTTATCTGTCCAGCACAGGTCTGTGATGTTATCTGTCCAGCACAGGTCTGTGGTATTATCCTTCCAGCACAGGTCTGTGGCATTATCTGTCCAGCACAGGTCTGTGGTGTTATCTGTCCAGCACAGATCTGTGGTATTATCTGTACAGCACATGTCTGTGGTATTATCTGTACAGCACAGGTCTGTGGCATTATCTGTACAGCACAGGTCTGTGGCATTATCTGTCCAGCACAGGTCTGTGGCATTATCTGTCCAGCACAGATCTGTGGTATTATCTGTCCAGCACAGGTCTGTGGCATTATCTGTCCAGCACAGGTCTGTGGTGTTATCTGTCCAGCACAGGTCTGTTGTGTTATCTGTACAGCACAGGTCTGTAGTATTATCTGTCCAGCACAGGTCTGTGGCGTTATATGTCCAGCACATTTCTGTGGCATTATCTGTACAGCACAGGTCTGTGGCGTTATCGGTCCAGCACAGGTCTGTGGTATTATCTGTCCAGCACAGGTCTGTGGCTTTATCTGTCCAGCACAGGTCTATGGTATTATCTGTCCAGCACAGGTCTGTGGCATTATCTGTCCAGCACAGGTCTGTGGTATTATCTGTCCAGCACAGGTCTGTGGTATTATCTGTCCAGCACAGGTCTGTGATGTTATCTGTCCAGCACAGGTCTGTGGTATTATCTGTACAGCACAGGTCTGTGGCGTCCAGGTCTGTGGTATTATCTGTCCAGCACAGGTCTGTGATGTTATCTGTCCAGCACAGGTCTGTGGTGTTATCTGTCCAGCACAGGTCTGTTGTGTTATCTGTACAGCACAGGTCTGTAGTATTATCTGTCCAGCACAGGTCTGTGGCGTTATATGTCCAGCACATTTCTGTGGCATTATCTGTACAGCACAGGTCTGTGGCATTATCTGTACAGCACAGGTCTGTGGTATTACCTGTCCAGCACAGGTCTGTGGTATTATCTGTCCAGCACAGGTCTGTGGTGTTACCTGTCCAGCACAGGTCTGTGGTGTTACCTGTCCAGCACAGGTCTGTGGCGTTACCTGTCCAGCACAGGTCTGTGGCTTTATCTATCCAGCACAGGTCTGTGATGTTATCTGTACAGCACAGGTCTGTAGTATTATCTGTACAGCACAGGTCTGTGGCGTTATCTGTCCAGCACAGGTCTGTGGTATTATATGTCCAGCACAGGTCTGTGGTATTATCTGTCCAGCACAGGTCTGTGGTATTATCCTTCCAGCACAGGTCTGTGGCATTATCTGTCCAGCACAGGTCTGTGGCGTTATCTGTCCAGCACAGGTCTGTGGTATTATCTGTACAGCACAGGTCTGTGGCGTTATCTGTCCAGCACAGGTCTGTGGTGTTATATGTACAGCACAGGTCTGTGGTATTATCTGTCCAGCACAGGTCTGTGGTATTATCTGTACAGCACAGGTCTGTGGCATTATCTGTCCAGCACAGGTCTGTGGTGTTATCTGTCCAGCACAGGTCTGTGATGTTATCTGTCCAGCACAGGTCTGTGGTATTATCCTTCCAGCACAGGTCTGTGGCATTATCTGTCCAGCACAGGTCTGTGGTGTTATCTGTACAGCACATGTCTGTGGTATTATCTGTACAGCACAGGTCTGTGGCGTTATCTGTACAGCACAGGTCTGTGGCATTATCTGTCCAGCACAGATCTGTGGTATTATCTGTCCAGCACAGGTCTGTGGTGTTATCTGTACAGCACAGGTCTGTAGTATTATCTGTCCAGCACAGGTCTGTGGCGTTATATGTCCAGCACATTTCTGTGGCATTATCTGTACAGCACAGGTCTGTGGCTTTATCTGTCCAGCACAGGTCTATGGTATTATCTGTCCAGCACAGGTCTGTGGCATTATCTGTCCAGCACAGGTCTGTGGTATTATCTGTCCAGCACAGGTCTGTGGTATTATCTGTCCAGCACAGGTCTGTGGTATTATCTGTCCAGCACAGGTCTGTGATGTTATCTGTCCAGCACAGGTCTGTGGTATTATATGTACAGCACAGGTCTGTGGCGTCCAGGTCTGTGGTATTATCTGTCCAGCACAGGTCTGTGATGTTATCTGTCCAGCACAGGTCTGTGGTGTTATCTGTCCAGCACAGGTCTGTTGTGTTATCTGTACAGCACAGGTCTGTAGTATTATCTGTCCAGCACAGGTCTGTGGCGTTATATGTCCAGCACATTTCTGTGGCATTATCTGTACAGCACAGGTCTGTGGCATTATCTGTACAGCACAGGTCTGTGGTATTACCTGTCCAGCACAGGTCTGTGGTATTATCTGTCCAGCACAGGTCTGTGGTGTTACCTGTCCAGCACAGGTCTGTGGTGTTACCTGTCCAGCACAGGTCTGTGGCGTTACCTGTCCAGCACAGGTCTGTGGTATTATCTGTACAGCACAGGTCTGTGGCGTCCAGGTCTGTGGTATTATCTGTCCAGCACAGGTCTGTGGTATTATCTGTCCAGCACAGGTCTGTGGTATTATCTGTCCAGCACAGGTCTGTGGTATTATATGTACAGCACAGGTCTGTGGTATTATCTGTCCAGCACAGGTCTGTGATGTTATCTGTCCAGCACAGGTCTGTTGTGTTATCTGTACAGCACAGGTCTGTAGTATTATCTGTCCAGCACAGGTCTGTGGCGTTATATGTCCAGCACATTTCTGTGGCATTATCTGTACAGCACAGGTCTGTGGTATTATCTGTCCAGCACAGGTCTGTGGCATTATCTGTACAGCACAGGTCTGTGGTATTATCTGTCCAGCACAGGTCTGTGGTATTATCTGTCCAGCACAGGTCTGTGGTGTTACCTGTCCAGCACAGGTCTGTGGCGTTATCTGTCCAGCACAGGTCTGTGGTATTATCTGTACAGCACAGGTCTGTGGCGTTATCTGTCCAGCACAGGTCTGTGGTGTTATATGTACAGCACAGGTCTGTGGTATTATCTGTCCAGCACAGGTCTGTGGTATTATATGTACAGCACAGGTCTGTGGTATTATCTGTCCAGCACAGGTCTGTTGTGTTATCTGTACAGCGCAGGTCTGTGGCATTATCTGTCCAGCACAGGTCTGTAGTATTATCTGTCCAGCACAGGTCTGTGGCGTTATATGTCCAGCACATTTCTGTGGCATTATCTGTCCAGCACAGGTCTGTGGCATTATCTGTCCAGCACAGGTCTGTGGCGTTATCTGTCCAGCACAGGTCTGTGGTATTATCTGTGGTATTATCCTTCCAGCACAGGTCTGTGGCATTATCTGTCCAGCACAGGTCTGTGGCGTTATCTGTCCAGCACAGGTCTGTAGTGTTATCTGTCCAGCACAGGTCTGTGGTATTATCTGTCCAGCACAGGTCTATGGTATTATCTGTCCAGCACAGGTCTGTGGTATTATATGTACAGCACAGGTCTGTGGTATTATCTGTCCAGCACAGGTCTGTGGTGTTATCTGTCCAGCACAGGTCTGTGGTATTATATGTACAGCACAGGTCTGTGGTATTATATGTACAGCACATGTCTTTTATGAAAATGGGCTGTGGAATTTTATCTCTATTTTAGGTCTATGTATTAAACAGCTGCAGATTTTTCTCTCTCCTGCCTCACAGATGCTGTTTCGTTCCCAGAAGCTGAGTTTCAGTTCATGGTTTCACAAGCAGCGCCTGTCCTGTTACCACCGTAAAGAGGGGATCACATCACAATGATATGATTGGAACAAGCCCGTTCCGTTGTGCTGGCTCAAGTAAACCTTTTATATGCAAACACGGGTCCTATACTGTGACTATGGCTCTGTCCCCCGACATATAACTACCGCGTCCCTGGAATTCTAACAGATTTAGGTGAGACATTTCCCATGTTATGGGCCACACCACCCAATGCTGCTGACAACCACACCACCCAATGCTGCTAACAACCACACCACCCAATGCTGCTGACAACCACACCACCCAATGCTGCTGACAACCACACCACCCAATGCTGCTGACAACCACACCACCCAATGCTGCTGACAACCACACCACCCAATGCTGCTGACAACCACACCACCCAATGCTGCTGACAACCATTTGCACAATAAGTTACAAATGTTACAGGAGAGAAAATCCCATTTCCCACATGTGACATATCAGAGTACAGAGGATGTCAGTAGTGGTGTAACGTGGACACGTGTGACATATAAGGGTACGGAGGATGTCAGTAGTGGTGTAACGTGGACACGTGTGACATATCAGGGTACGAGGATGTCAGTAGTGGTGTAATGTGGACACGTGACTTATATCAGGGTACGGAGGATGTCAGTAGTGGTGTAACGTGGACACGTGACTTATATCAGGGTACGGAGGATGTCAGTAGTGGTGTAACGTGGACACGTGACTTATATCAGGGTACAGAGGATGTCAGTAGTGGTGTAACGTGGACACGTGACTTATATCAGGGTACGGAGCATGTCAGTAGTGGTGTAATGTGGACGCGTGACTTATAACAGGGTACGGAGGATGTCAGTAGTGGTGTAACGTGGACACGTGACTTATATCAGGGTATGGAGGATGTCAGTAGTGGTGTAACGTGGACACGTGACTTATATCAGGGTACGGAGGATGTCAGTAGTGGTGTAATGTGGACACATGTGACTTATATCAGGGTACGGAGGATGTCAGTAGTGGTGTAATGTGGACACGTGACTTATATCAGGGTACGGAGGATGTCAGTAGTGGTGTAATGTGGACACGTGACTTATATCAGGGTACGGAGGATGTCAGTAGTGGTGTAATGTGGACACGTGACTTATATCAGGGTACGGAGGATGTCAGTAGTGGTGTAACGTGGACACGTGACTTATATCAGGGTACGGAGGATGTCAGTAGTGGTGTAACGTGGACACGTGACTTATATCAGGGTACGGAGGATGTCAGTAGTGGTGTAACGTGGACACGTGACTTATATCAGGGTACGGAGGATGTCAGTAGTGGTGTAACGTGGACACGTGACTTATATCAGGGTACGGAGGATGTCAGTAGTGGTGTAATGTGGACACGTGACTTATATCAGGGTACGGAGGATGTCAGTAGTGGTGTAACGTGGACACGTGACTTATATCAGGGTACGGAGGATGTCAGTAGTGGTGTAACGTGGACACATGTGACTTATATCAGGGTACGGAGGATGTCAGTAGTGGTGTAACGTGGACACATGACTTATATCAGGGTACGGAGGATGTCAGTAGTGGTGTAACGTGGACACATGTGACTTATATCAGGGTACAGAGGATGTCAGTAGTGGTGTAATGTGGACACATGTGACTTATATCAGGGTACAGTGGATGTCAGTAGTGGTGTAATGTGGACACATGTGACTTGTATCAGGGTACGGAGGATGTCAGTAGTGGTGTAATGTGGACACATGTGACTTATATCAGGGTACGGAGGATGTCAGTAGTGGTGTAACGTGGACACGTGACTTATATCAGGGTACGGAGGATGTCAGTAGGGGTGTAACGTGGACACATGTGACTTATATCAGGGTACGGAGGATGTCAGTAGTGGTGTAACGTGGACACATGTGACTTATATCAGGGTACGGAGGATGTCAGTAGTGGTGTAACGTGGACACGTGTGACATATCAGGGTATGAGGATGTCAGTAGTGGTGTAACGTGGACACGTGTGACTTATATCAGAGTACGGAGCATGTCAGTAGTGGTGCAACGTGGAAACATGTGACTTATATAAGGGTTAGGGGTGAGCGGGTTCGGATTTCTGAAATCCGAACCCCCCCGATCCGAGTCAGGCTCGACTTTTCCCGCCTGACTCGGATCTGAAATCGAGGCAAAACGTCATCATCCCGCCTTCCGGGTCTCGCGGGTTTTGGATCCTATATAAGGTACCCGCGTCGGCGCCATTTTCTCACTCAGCTGTGGACAGCGAAGAGGGAGGGTGGGAGTTAGGGCTGGCTGGGCTGTGTAGTGTAGTGTAGTGCAGTGTAGTGTTGTGCTGTGCTGTGCTGCGCTGTGCTGCTGTTGTCCATAGGGGCTGTGTCCACTCCTCCAAACTCCATAGGGGCTGGCTGTGTTGTGCTGTGCTGCTGTTGTCCATAGGGGCTGTGTCCACTCCTCCAAAGTCCATAGGGGCTGGCTGGACTGTGTTGTGCAGTCATTTGTCCATAGGGGCTGTGTCCACTCCAAAGTCCTGTGCAGTGTCCCAGTCCTAAAGGGGTGCAGTAGTGTTGTCCAGGGGGTGCTCCCCCCAAGTGCAAAAAAAATAAATATTCTTTCTGTGTTTGTGAATTGTGTGCAGTAGCCACACGTGCATCAACAAAGTAGTGCCAAGCGTGCGACTGTGTCATAAGTAAAGGGCCGGCTGGCTTGACCGTTAAAGGGTGCTGTAACCCCCAAAGTGAACTCCAAACAAAATAAAAAATTGTCCCCCACTACCTTCTCATTACCCTCTGCTTCTCTTTGTCACCCACTACCTTCTCATTACCCTCTGCTTCTCCCTGTCACCCACTGCCTTCTCATTACCCTCTTCTTCTCCTTGTCACCCACTGCCTTCTCATTACCCTCTGCTTCTCCCTGTCACCCACTACCTTCTCATTACCCTCTACTTCTCCTTGTCACCCACTACCTTCTCATTACCCTCTGCTTCTCTCTGTCACCCACTACCTTCTCATTACCCTCTGCTTCTCCTGGTCACCCACTGCCTTCCCATTACCCTCTGCTTCTCCTTGTCACCCACTACCTTCTCATTACCCTCTACTTCTCCTTGTCACCCACTACCTTCTCATTACCCTCTGCTTCTCCTAGTCACCCACTACCTTCTCATTACCCTCTACTTCTCCTTGTCACCCACTACCTTCCCATTACCCTCTGCTTCTCCTTGTCACCCACTGACTTCTCATTACCCTCTGCTTCTCCGTGTCACCCACTACCTTCTCATTACCCTCTGCTTCTCCTTGTCACCCACTGCCTTCTCATTACCCTCTGCTTCTCTCTGTCACCCACTTCCTTCTCATTACCCTCTGCTTCTCCATCTCACCCACTACCTTCTCATTACCCTCTGCTTCTCTCTGTCACCCACTACCTTCTCATTACCCTCTACTTCTCCCTGTCACCCACTACCTTCTCATTACCCTCTACTTCTCCTTGTCACCCACTGCCTTCTCATTACCCTCTGCTTCTCTCTGTCACCCACTACCTTCTCATTACCCTCTGCTTCTCCCTGTCACCCACTGCCTTCTCATTACCCTCTACTTCTCCTTGTCACCCACTGCCTTCTCATTACCCTCTGCTTCTCCGTGTCACCCACTACCTTCTCATTACCCTCTGCTTCTCCCTGTCACCCACTACCTTCCCATTACCCTCTGCTTCTCCTTGTCACCCACTACCTTCTCATTACCCTCTACTTCTCCATCTCACCCACTGCCTTCTCATTACCCTCTGCTTCTCCCTGTCACCCACTACCTTCTCATTAACCTCTGCTTCTCCCTGTCACCCACTGCCTTCCCATTACCCTCTACTTCTCCTTGTCACCCACTGCCTTCTCATTACCCTCTGCTTCTCCTTCTCACCCACTACCTTCTCATTACCCTCTGCTTCTCTCTGTCACCCACTACCTTCTCATTACCCTCTGCTTCTCCCTGTCACCCACTACCTTCTCATTACCCTCTACTTCTCCCTGTCACCCACTACCTTCTCATTACCCTCTGCTTCTCCCTGTCACCCACTAACTTCTCATTACCCTCTACTTCTCCCTGACACCCACTACCTTCTCATTACCCTCTGCTTCTCCTTGTCACCCACTACCTTCTCATTACCCTCTGCTTCTCCCTGTCACCCACTGCCTTCTAATTACCCTCTGCTTCTCCATCTCACCCACTACCTTCTCATTACCCTCTGCTTCTCCTTCTCACCCACTGCCTTCTCATTACCATCTGCTTCTCCTTGTCACCCACTACCTTCTCATTACCCTCTGCTTCTCCCTGTCACCCACTACCTTCTCATTACCCTCTGCATCTCCTTGTCACCCACTACCTTCTCATTACCCACTGCTTCTCCTTGTCACCCACTACCTTCTCATTACCCTCTGCTTCTCCTTGTCACCCACTACCTTCTCATTACCCTCTGCTTCTCCATCTCACCCACTACCTTCTCATTACCCTCTGCTTCTCCTTCTCACCCACTGCCTTCTCATTACCATCTGCTTCTCCCTGTCACCCACTGCTTTCCCATTACCCTCTGCTTCTCGTCACCCACTACCTTCTCATTACCCTCTGCTTCTCACTGTCACCCACTACCTTCTCATTACCCTCTGCTTCTCCTTGTCACCCACTACCTTCTCATTACCCTCTGCTTCTCCTTGTCATCTACTACCTTCTCATTACCCTCTGCTTCTCCTAGTCACCCACTACCTTCTCATTACCCTCTGCTTCTCCCTGTCACCCACTGCCTTCCCATTACCCTCTGCTTCTCCTCATCTCCCACTGCCTTCCTCTTTCACCAACTGCCTCCCCCTGTCACCCACTGCCTCACCCATCACCCTCTGCCTCCCCATCACCCTCTATCTCACCCATCACCAGCTGCATTCCCCATCACCCACTGCATCACCCTGTCACTCGCTGCCACCCCTGCATTCCTCTGTCACTTTCTGCCTCCCGCTATCACCCACTGCCTCCCCATCTGCTGCTGCCTGTCACCCTCTCTCTTTCATCAGCCACTAACTCCCCCATCATTCTGTATCTCCTTTTGTCACACACTTCCTCTCCCTGTACCCACTGCATCCCCCATCTGCCTCCCCCTGCCACCCACTGCTTCCCCTATCTGCCTCCCCCTGTCACGCACTGCATCCCCCTTCTGCCTCCCCCTGTCACCCACTGCTTCCCCCATCTGCCACCCCCTGTCACCCACTGCATCCCCCTTCTGCCTCCCCCTGTCACCCACTGCTTCCCCCATCTGCCTCCCCCTGTCACCCACTGCTTCCCCATCTGCCTCCCCCTGTCACCCACTGCGTCCCCCATCTGCCTCTCCCTGTCACCCACTGCGTCCCCCATCTGCCTACCCCTGTCACCCACTGCATCCCCCATCTGCCTCCCCCTGTCACCCAGTGCATCCCCCATCTGCCTCTTCCTGTCACCCACTGCCTCCCCCTGTCACCCGCTGCTTCCCCCATCTGCCTCCCCCTGTCACCCACTGTGTCCCCATCTTCCTCCCCCTGTCACCCACTGCCTCCCCACCTGCCTCCCCCTGTCACCCACTGCGTCCCCCATCTGCCTCCCCGTCACCCACTGCATCCCCGATCTGCCTCCCCTTGTCACCCACTGCATTCTGCATCTGCCTCCCCCTGTCATCCACTGCGTTCCGCATCTGCCTCCCCCTGTCACCCACTGCGTCCCCCATCTGCCTCCCCATCACCCACTGCGTCCCCCATCTGCCTCCCCCTGTCAACCTCCCCATCAGAAACTGATAATTGTCAACCATCAATGTTTCTGGTCCCCTAGAGATGCTCTTTTTTATTCTATGCTGGGACTGAGACCATTTCCACCATCACATGCTGGTGGCTGCTGACATCACTCTGGCTGTGTAACCAGGAAAGAGGCTGTAGCAGAGCTCCTCCCACCTGTGCAGACTGCAGCTGTCTCCTGCGCCTGCGCACTTCCATACCATCAATGGTTAAACCATTTGATGGTAAAAAGGTGAAATATACATGCCAGGTGCCACCTTGCAATGGCCATCTCTACCGCCACTCTGCCCTCCTGTACATGCACTGATATGGTAGATAGTGGAGGTAGTTTTGGAACTTCCACCATTGAAGGGTGTGCAGCGGCTACGGACTCCTGTACCTCTGAGCTCTGTCGCTGCTCTGCGGTGGTGGTAATTGCCCTCGGTGTGGTTTTTTTTTTTAATTTTGGGGGGTGCACGTGCTCATATTTCCCCACAGGAACCTGATTGCCTAGAAACTTTTCTGTGTGACCAACAGCAGCCAAATGAGATGGGTGCAGCCCCCTGAAGTCTTAGCAGTTTATCAGATCACAGGCCCGAATCTCCTCCGTCACACAGAGTGCACACCTTACTCCACCTGTGTCCTGGGGTGTAGGTGGTAACGTAACCCGCCCAGTGCTCCTGCACACTCTCAGAAGCTGTCTGCACACATAGATAAAGAAACAAAACCGAAACTGTACAGTACTAACATTCACAGGCACAGATGTAATGATGGGGAAACCACGGCCCGTGTACAGTACTAACATTCACAGGCACAGATGTAGTGATGGGGAAACCACGGCCCGTGTACAATACTAACATTCACAGGCACAGATGTAGTGATGGGGGTGTTATGGGATGGGGATACCACGTCCCGTGTACAGTACTAACATTCACAGGCACACATGTAGTGATGGGGGTGTTATGGGATGGGGAAACCACGGCCCGTGTACAATACTAACATTCACAGGCACAGATGTAGTGATGGGGGTGTTATGGGATGGGGAAACCACGGCCCGTGTACAGTACTAACATTCACAGGCACAGATGTAGTGAGGGGGTGTTATGGGATGGGGATACCACGTCCCGTGTACAGTACTAACATTCACAGGCACACATGTAGTGATGGGGGTGTTATGGGATGGGGAAACCACGGCCCATGTACAGTACTAACATTCACAGGCACAGAGGTAGTGATGGGGGTGTTATCATGGGATGGGAAAACCACGGCCCGTGTACAGTACTAACATTCACAGGCACAGAAGTAATGATGGGGGTGTTATGGGATGGGGATACCACGTCCCGTGTACAGTACTAACATTCACAGGCACAGATGTAGTGATGGGGGTGTTATGGGATGGGGATACCACGGCCCTTGTACAGTACTAACATTCACAGGCACAGATGTAGTAATGGGGGTGTTATGGGATGGGGAAACCACGGCCCATGTATAGTACTAACATTCACAGGCACAGATGTAGTGAGGGGGTCTTATGCAGGGTTGCCTACGTTTAATATTCTCTTCCCGGGAGAAGCCCGGGTAAGAGAAGCAGCAGGGGGCTGATGGGGGCGGGGCTTGACGATTTGCGTCATTAAGCCCCGCCCCCTCGTGGTAAAATTGCCGCGATTGGGCACAATTTACATAGGGAGCGAGGCCAAATGCTGTGATTCATGCAGAATCACAGCTTAAGCCCCGCCCCCTTCACGGAGACCCGCGATTGCCGCGGGTATTCTCCTCATTCTGCCCACTTCACTAGGAAGTGGGCAGAATGCGGGAGAAATGCCTACCCTTCCGGGGGTGCGGGGGGTTACCCGAAAAATCGGGAGCCTCCCGCGAAAACCGGGAGGGTAGGCATGTATGGTGTTATGGGATGGGGAAACCACGGCCCATGTACAGTACTAACATTCACAGGCACAGATGTAGTGATGGGGGTATTATGGGATGGGGATACCACGTCCCGTGTACAGTACTAACATTCACAGGCACACATGTAGTGATGGGGGTGTTATGGGATGGGGAAACCACGGCCCATGTACAGTACTAACATTCACAGGCACAGATGTAGTGATGGGGTAACCACGTCCCGTGTACAGTACTAACATTCACAGGCACAGATGTAGTGATGGGGGTGTTATGGGATGGGGAAACCACGGCCCATGTACAGTACTAACATTCACAGGCACAGATGTAGTGATGGGGAAACCACGTCCCGTGTACAGTACTAACATTCACAGGCACAGATGTAGTGATGGGGGTGTTATGGGATGGGGATACCACGGCCCGTGTACAGTACTAACATTCACAGGCACAGATGTAGTGATGGGGGTGTTATGGGATGGGGAAACCACGTCCCGTGTACAATACGAACATTCACAGGCACACATGTAGTGATGGGGGTGTTATGGGATGGGGAAACCACGGCCCATGTACAGTACTAACATTCACAGGCACAGATGTAGTGATGGGGAAACCACGTCCCGTGTACAGTACTAACATTCACAGGCACAGATGTAGTGATGGGGGTGTTATGGGATGGGGAAACCACGGCCCATGTACAGTACTAACATTCACAGGCACAGATGTAGTGATGGGGAAACCACGTCCCGTGTACAGTACTAACATTCACAGGCACAGATGTAGTGATGGGGAAACCACGTCCCGTGTACAGTACTAACATTCACAGGCACAGATGTAATGATGGGGAAACCACGTCCCGTGTACAGTACTAACATTCCCAGGCACAGATGTAGTGATGGGGAAACCACGGCCCGTGTACAATACTAACATTCACAGGCACAGATGTAGTGATGGGGGTGTTATGGGATGGGGAAACCACAGCCTGTGTACAGTACTAACATTCACAGGCACAGATGTAGTGATGGGGGTGTTATGGGATGGGGATACCACGGCCCGTGTACAGTACTAACATTCACAGGCACAGATGTAGTGATGGGGGTGTTATGGGATGGGGAAACCACGTCCCGTGTACAATACGAACATTCACAGGCACAGATGTAGTGATGGGGAAACCACGTCCCGTGTACAATACGAACATTCACAGGCACAGATGTAGTGATGGGGAAACCACGTCCCGTGTACAATACGAACATTCACAGGCACAGATGTAGTGATGGGGGTGTTATGGGATGGGGAAACCACGTCCCGTGTACAATACGAACATTCACAGGCACAGATGTAGTGATGGGGAAACCACGTCCCGTGTACAATACGAACATTCACAGGCACAGATGTAGTGATGGGGAAACCACGTCCCGTGTACAGTACTAACATTCACAGGCACAGATGTAGTGATGGGGAAACCACGTCCCGTGTACAGTACTAACATTCACAGGCACAGATGTAGTGATGGGGGTGTTATGGGATGGGGAAACCACGTCCCGTGTACAATACGAACATTCACAGGCACAGATGTAGTGATGGGGAAACCACGGCCCGTGTACAATACTAACATTCACAGGCACAGATGTAGTGATGGGGGTGTTATGGGATGGGGAAACCACGGCCCGTGTACAGTACTAACATTCACAGGCACAGATGTAGTGAGGGGGTGTTATGGGATGGGGAAACCACGTCCCGTGTACAATACGAACATTCACAGGCACAGATGTAGTGATGGGGAAACCACGTCCCGTGTACAATACGAACATTCACAGGCACAGATGTAGTGATGGGGAAACCACGTCCCGTGTACAATACGAACATTCACAGGCACAGATGTAGTGATGGGGAAACCACGTCCCGTGTACAGTACTAACATTCACAGGCACAGATGTAATGATGGGGAAACCACGTCCCGTGTACAGTACTAACATTCACAGGCACAGATGTAGTGATGGGGAAACCACGGCGCGTGTACAATACTAACATTCACAGGCACAGATGTAGTGATGGGGGTGTTATGGGATGGGGAAACCACGGCCCATGTACAGTACTAACATTCACAGGCACAGATGTAGTGAGGGGGTGTTATGGGATGGGGATACCACGGCCCGTGTACAGTACTAACATTCACAGGCACAGATGTAGTGATGGCGAAACCACCGCCCGTGTACAGTACTAACATTCACAGGCACAGATGTAGTGAGGGGGTGTTATAAACGCTCTAGGTCAGATCACCTCACACGCTCATGCAACACAATCACACAACGCCTTAACTAAAATAAAGACAGACACATTGCGTTGGGTGAAATGGGTCAGCTTTTTATTCAAACTACGGTAAACTATTTAAGTGAACCTATTTATTAAATTCTTAAATCTAATAATGTGAGAGAGAAAAATTGTGGCGGGGGCTTGGATGGCCTATTATGCAACACAACATATCACACATAATGCAAGAAAAATAATAAATTAGCGGGCCTGAACAGCCCGCCCAATGGAACCTCGGGACCATCTGCCCCTCCGTTCCCTACAACTCGCAGGGTGTTGGCCTTCTGCCTGACCCTGCGGGGATTGCAACTTGGGGGGCCCCCGTGCCAGTGAGGGGGACCGTACCACCTGGACCGGTGGTACTGACGACGCCCTAAAGTCCGCCCCAGGCGCACAGGCAACCCCCCAGGGATGAACTAAAACTATCAATAACTCGACAAAACTAAAAGGCCATACAAGACCGGCCCAACAGGACAAAGTCCACCACCGCCACCATAACTACCCTCCAGCTACTGAACTACACATCTAGACTCCTCAGACACCTAAACAAGTTTCTTGAAAAAATTTCTAAACCTCCTCTAGATAAATGGACCCCGTCTGGTCAAAATAGCTCCCTTTGTGACACCGGGATATTATCATGCCTGGCTACTGCCCCTTGGATAAAACAAATTATGTTAACTTTTTGACATCTAGGGGATATGTCAGAAATAACACTAGGCCTATTTATTGAATATCCTATTACCTAGCATGATGGGAGATTGGGCAGAAAAAATGGCGGGAATCCCAACTTGGCCTGATGCAAAAACACAAAACTTCCACTGGGCGGCAGAAGCCTAGGTTAAAACCAGTGATAAAACAAAAATTCCTCAAGACCCCCACCTAGGGCGAGTAGCTAGTCCCCAAGTTGGGATGAGCGAAAGCTCGAAGCCGGGCGTAACATAAGGTAACAACGCCCAGCCTTGAACCAACGCAGCGCCTGCAGGCCAGCCATGCCCCCATCATATCATAGATCCTTTCGGGCCAATGAATGATTGGACGGGCCGTAATCCTGAGGCGTTGACGCAGCAAGCAGGTGCAACCCTTCATTACCCCTGACCGAACCAAAAATGTAATTAAATGGGGAAAGGCACTAGGAACAGCCCTCCCATGAAGCCGCCGAAACCTGCCGGTGACCCAGAAGAGGACCACCCCAGTGACCCCGCCCCCCCTTTTGTGGCCACAAAAATGTTGGGGTTTTGCCGCGTTGCACCCTGCCCGCTGCGTCTTGCTTACCAGACGTCTGGAAAAGTGGAGAAGTGGCCCGTCATTTGACGTAGCTCACGCCGCCACCTCTACCGTCCCCTTCTGGCAAGGAAAAAACGCACGCTGGCCGTGTCGCACGGCCCCCAAAAACAGATGTACGAGTAAGGTCAAAATTTAGATCTTACCTCGCGGCCTCTCCCTCAATAGGAAACGGCTCCACCTTTCCCATGACGAGAGGTAAACCCTGAAGGTCCCAGTGGCCAGGGACCGGGATGCTAGGGCCTCCATGCTGTCCGAACCACCTGCCAGACATAATCGGGACATGCATCACCGACCATGTTTGCCCAAGGGGCAAGTCTCCTAAACCTTGCCCACTGAAAACGCGAAGGCGCGTCAGCAACATCATTATTAGTCCCTGGGACATGCTTGGCGCGAAATTCAATATTAAATTGAAGGCAACACGATATAATTTGCGCAATTAGTCTAATGGCGGGCAGACCCGTCGCTTTTTGCCTGTTCAGCGCGTCCACTACCCCCATATTGTTGCACCAAAATATAATCACCCTATCTTGCAATCGCCCCCCCCATAGCTCCATCGCGACCATGATGGGGAAAAGCTCTAACAACAGCATGTTCCAGGTCAAACCTTCTGCTATCCAGCTGCAGGGCCAAGGAGCAGTGCACCACGATTTTCCTAGCATCGCACCAAATCCCATAGCCCCAGCCGCGTCTGTGTACAGCTGCAATGTGACGTTTGATACCGGGGGGGCTTGCCAAATGCGAATGCCATTAAAATTAGTTAAAAAGGAATCCCAAATAACTAAATCCCGCCGAATTTCGCTAGGTAATCGCAGGAAATGATGCGGGCTTCGTGCCTTTTGCGGCAGTCTTTCGAGCTTCCTACAGAAAAATCCTTCCGACCGGAATGACCCTACACGCAAAGTTGAAAAGACCCAACAACGACTTGGTCTGCCTTAATGTCAGCTTACCTACTGACAGGGCCAACAGTATTTCATCCCGCAATCGCTGGACCTTTTCAACCGGCAAACTACAAAAACCTGCAACCGTATCGATTTCGATTCCCAAAAAGGAAAGTCTTGAGGTGGGTCCCTCTGTTTTGTTTTCCGCAATGGGAACCCCAAAATCGGAAAACAGCTTGAGCGTGTTTTCGAGCAATTGCGCGCACCTAACGGAATCTCGTGGTCCCACTAATAAGAAGTCATCTAGGTAATGAGCAATGCCCGGCTCATGCGTCTCCCTAAACAGGCACCAGTGTAGGAAGGTACTAAATTTCTCTAAATAGGCGCACGAAATAGAGCACCCCATGGGCAGACATTTATCAAAATAAAATCCGTCGTTGATCTTGAACCCCATTAAATGATAAACCTCTGGGTGCAGGGGAAGCAGTCGAAATGCGGATTCGATGTCGACTTTACACATCAGCGCCCCTCCCCCGAAAGAACGAACCAAGTCAAGCGCGTCATCAAAAGATTGATAGACCACGTGACAAAGTTCCTTGGGGATAGCATCGTTAACCGACAGACCGCTCGGGTACGAGAGGTGCTGAATAAAATGAAAGCTACCTTGGGTTTTCTTGGGGACCACTCCAACCGGTGATAAAACCAGACCCGGAATTGGAACTTCCGAGAAAGGGCCAAGTATCCTACCCAATTCTATTTCTTTATTTACCTTCCCTTGTAAAATCAACGGCATATCACGAGCTGAACGAAGGTTCCGTCCGGAACCTCCCTGCACCCTA
This sequence comes from Taudactylus pleione, assembly GCA_031769625.1. Lineage (NCBI taxonomy): Eukaryota > Metazoa > Chordata > Amphibia > Anura > Myobatrachidae > Taudactylus > Taudactylus pleione. Next base: position 712,041 of record JAUIMM010001179.1, on the reverse strand, counting down.
GCTGCTAACGGAAGCCTAAACCCTACCGTAAAACCTTCGCGCAAGAACGTGGCTACGTCCTGAAGCTGGTACGCCTCAAGCCATGGTGCCATGGCCCCTGCCTTGACAGGCGTGGGGGCCCTGCTTAGAATGGTTGACTTACTTGATGGAGGGGGCACTAGGGCCACGGCTGGCACTGTCCCCTTTTCCCCCTGACGTGCCTCTGGGACCTTTTGAGAACTCCTTAATTGGGTGGGGGCCACCGCAACGGATGCATAAGTGTCGAAAACGACACCGCCCGCCCAATGCGCATTGCCCATTGTTGAAGGCAAAGCACTTGCCATGTCCTGACTTGGGACCCGCACCCTGCGCCGATCCCCTGCCCGGTGCAACTGACTGTCCCCCAAAACTCCTCTGCAAGGGTGCCCCCTCTATTTGCGTGCGCTGTGGTTGTGTGACGTCCACAAAAATCTCGACGTCTTTTGTCCCGAAGTCTATAACTTCCCTACTGTGCTGCTTACGACGAAATTCTTCGTCGTACACCCGCCATGCGCCGCCTCTGGAGTTGGTGAACATATCATGAATTAAGTACATGTACCCTAATCACGCGCATATGCTCGTCGGGACGTGTCTCCAAGTAGCAAGAGGCAAAGATATACATGTTTTTTAACCAAACATGATAGGACATGACACCGTCGCGGGCCGACCCTCCATTCTTTTTCGCAGATACCCAAGCTCTTTTCCCCCGGCTGGTAAGCGCGAATACGTTGACATAACGTCCGCGCCTGATCCGGTCCCGGATCCTGGGCCGAACCCCACGCAGCACCGCTGTGTTAGAGCATAAGACTCCCTCCGAACAATCCGAATTCACTGACATGCTGCTGCTGGACGAACGATGCTTGCGCCTATATCGCCTGGACCTCTTCCTGCCAGCTCATCGTGACACCCCTGAGGAATCCGAGGAGGTGGAGGAAAGACTACTTGTTCCCTGCTCTGAGCTATGTCGCCTACGCTTCTTGCTTTGCTGCGCCGATGCTTCCTGGCTACTACTAGAGCTACCGATCCAATCGGGATCGATGGAAGACTCATCATCCGACTGACTAGCCGCACCTTCTGCGACCGTGGCCAGGGGCCTTTCGCTTCTGTCTCGACTCTGCATCGTAGAATCCAATAAGCTCTCTCCTGCTGGAACACAAACAATGCTGTCTTGTACAGAAACTGTTCGCCCCTGGCCTAGCGATTCGTCCATGCCTGTACTATCTAAACCTTGAAGCGTTCCTGGGGGTGCCCAGGGACCCGAAGCGCCGACAAGCTTATCCACCAGCGCTGCAACGCTTACGTCGCCCCCTCCCGAAGCTGTCTGAGTGCTGTTCTGAGCCAACAAGGGCGCCAGCGCAGAGAGCAGTGAAGCGCACAGTGTTGATACGGTCTCTGCGCGCAGCACTGGCTCCATCGGGGATGCAGCCGTGGATCTTGTCCGGGGCGCAGTGGACCCGCGCACCACATCCGCATATGACCTGCTATTACAACTCCGCGCAGGCATGCCTCCCCCCGTCCTTTCCGTGGAACCAGCTGAGGGCGGGGTGCTGCCCCTAACGGACGCCCCGCCATCGATGGAAAAGGACTCACTGGTGTCAGAGGGGGACGTAATGACCCGCTCGTCCAGCAGATGGTGCACATTGCATCGCCTACCATCCCGCCTAGCAATACCGCGACCGGTGCTGCTTTGGGCATCCCGGTCCCACACAACCGCAGCCCTACTGGACTGCACGCCGCTGTGGGCCGCCGGGCGCGCTGTACGCCTCGGCACGGGAGACCCCGCTGGAACAGTTAATGGAGGCGGGGGGGGGGCACTATCCCCCCCATCTGGAAGCACGCGCCGGGGGGGATGCAGGCACCGTGGCCGCTACCCGCCGAGAAGCAGGTCTCTGTTTTTTACTTCTGCCGCTGGATCCGACGTGAGCCGAGGGTATCGCATTATGCATAGGAGGGGAAGGTGCCGCTCCCCTCCTCTTGCTGCGCCTCATGGCCATAGATGCGGACGGTCCGTCCCCACCCCGGCCAGACTCCAAACCAGCTACACGCGGTGATCCACGTGACGCTGGCCCTGCGGCCGGGATGGGTGAGCTAGACAGCCCTCTAATGGCCGCCCGTCCGCGAGCCCCTGCGTGAAGCCTGCCCCCCTCCCTCGCCCGATGATGGCCAGCCATTAGGTCGCGGCCTGCGGGCCGACCGCGCACGGCGATATGTGATCCCGCTCCCGCGGCCACCGCATCAACTAGGTATCGGGCAGGTATGCCCACAGCACGCCGGGGGCGATCCATGAGGGTGAGGAAAGAGAAAAGGAATGGAAAGAGAAGGAAAAAGGAGAAAGTAAGAAAAGTATCAGAGGGGTTAAGTGTAAGGAGAGACAGGTAGAAATAGATGGGGTGTATTATAACAATATAAAGCACAACTAAACAAAATATAAAGTCTGGCAACCGTAATACAGTCAAATACACAGAGTAATGATAACAGTACTTCACCAATCCAATCTCCAGAAGAAAAGAGGGAGAATGGAGTCTAAATCTCCAGCTCAAACTCCACCCCCCCATAACTTGTGCTGATTGGCTAACTCATAACTTGTGCTAATTGGCTAACTCATAACTTGTGCTAATTGGCTAACTCATAACTTGTGCTAATTGGCTAACTCATAACTTGTGCTGATTGGCTAAATCACCAGCTCTAACAAAACCCTTCTCCTTGAGAACTGCTAAACCCATTCTGCATTGCAAAGCGTGCCTGGTGACAGACCAGAGGTTTATGTCACTCCTGTCATACAAGGATGACCTCCGTGGTCTTAGGATGGGGAAACCACGTCCCGTGTACAGTACTAACATTCACAGGCACAGATGTAGTGATGGGGGTGTTATGGGATGGGGAAACCACGTCCCGTGTACAGTACTAACATTCACAGGCGCAGATGTAATGATGGGGAAACCACGGCCCATGTACAGTACTAACATTCACAGGCACAGATGTAGTGATGGGGGTGTTATGGGATGGGGAAACCACGTCCCGTGTACAGTACTAACATTCACAGGCACACATGTAGTGATGGGGGTGTTATGGGATGGGGAAACCACGTCCCGTGTACAATACGAACATTCACAGGCACAGATGTAGTGATGGGGGTGTTATGGGATGGGGAAACCACGGCCCATGTACATTACTAACATTCACAGGCACAGATGTAATGATGGGGAAACCACGTCCCGTGTACAGTACTAACATTCACAGGCACAGATGTAGTGATGGGGGTGTTATGGGATGGGGAAACCACGGCCCATGTACAGTACTAACATTCACAGGCACAGATGTAATGATGGGGGTGTTATGGGATGGGGAAACCACGGCCCATGTACAGTACTAACATTCACAGGCACAGATGTAATGATGGGGGTGTTATGGGATGGGGAAACCACGGCCCGTGTACATTACTAACATTCACAGGCACAGATGTAGTGATGGGGGTGTTATGGGATGGGGAAACCACGGCCCGTGTACATTACTAACATTCACAGGCACAGATGTAGTGATGGGGGTGTTATGGGATGGGGATACCACGGCCCGTGTACATTACTAACATTCACAGGCGCAGATGTAGTGATGGGGGTGTTATGGGATGGGGAAACCACGGCCCGTGTACATTACTAACATTCACAGGCACAGATGTAGTGAGGGAGTGTTATGGGATGGGGATACCACGTCCCGTGTACAGTACTAACATTCACAGGCACACATGTAGTGATGGGGGTGTTATGGGATGGGGAAACCACGGCCCATGTACAGTACTAACATTCACAGGCACAGATGTAGTGATGGGGGTGTTATGGGATGGGGAAACCACGTCCCGTGTACAGTACTAACATTCACAGGCACAGATGTAGTGAAGGCAGGTGTTACAGTCTAGACGCCTTTCATTTAACTGACGCCGGGAGACAGGCGCCCGGCATCCCGATCGAAGGGATGCTAGGCGCTGCGAGCAGACAGCCACAGGGTGGGAGGGATAGGTTTAGGGCACCCAGGGGGGACTTAGGGTTAGGCACTCCCCCGGGAGGTTTAGGCTAGGGGGAGGGAGGGTTAGGGATATGGCACCCCCTCGGGAGGGTTAGGGTTAGGCTAGCGGGAAGAAGGTTAGGGTTAGGCACCCCCCCGGGGGACTTAGGTTTAGGCAGCGGGGAAGGGGGAGGTTAGGGTTGAGCACAGGGGGGGAGGTTAGGGTTAGGGTTAGCGTTAGGCACCCCTAAGGAGGGTTAGGGTTAGGGGGGTTGGTTAGTAGATACTTACCTTAGGACGATCGGGATTTCCAGTGCTGTCGGGCTTCTGCTGCCGGGCTCTGCTGGTTTGTCGGGCTGCCTCTGCTGGGATTTGAACTCCCGGCCATGCGGCAGCTGGGATTTCATACCGATTCCTTCCCTGTTACAGCGGCTCCTCCCATCAGCGCAGCGTGCCTTTCCAGCGCAAGGCCTGGCTTCCCTAAGCTGCTTCCTCCGTGGGCCGCGCTTCCTCTGAGGTCTCCAGGCGGCCATTTTATTTCTATGGGGCAGCAGAGATCTCTTTGGATGGCAGTTGGTCCAGTCCCCTTGCATACCTCACCATTAAGTCAGTGTACACAGCGCTATAGCCTTCCCAGACACTGAATCTGGGCAGTTGAATGTAGCGACATTTGCAGTATATTATATGTCATGTTTATGTATATATATATATATATATATATATATATATATATATATATATGTTTGCATTGTATGTGACTTATGCTAGCGCTGACTGTCTGTGCTTTATTCTCACCTGTCAGTGTATATCTATCCCTTTTCTTTACAATCTGCCCTAATACAGGTGTACCTAGGGTGGTTCTGAGACCTCACATATATGTACTTGTCAATAATTGTGAGGTTGGTCACATACTGTTTCGTGTTGCACGTTGCCATATTTTAGGTGGAACTGTGTGTTGCATACGCTGACAATGGGTCCCTGCAGCTAATCTTAGCATCAGTCAGGACTGGTATGGCGCTGCTTGATATTTCCACGATGATTGTTAGTCAGATAGGTCTGACTAGGAAATAGAGCACGATACTGCACCCATTTTTGCTATCCTGAAAGTTATGTGCTGCTGGTATGAGTACGGAGGATATGGTGCCATCAGGTGCCGAGCCCCTTACAGGACCCCCTTGGGCGTTTTTTTTCTCCAGACCCTGTCCTCCATTGCGGATCGCCTGGCGGCCTCCATTGTTGTAACTCACTTGGGGTTGCTTCAACATTCTACACTTTCATCTCAGGGTATAGCGCAGTTTCTTGCGGTTTACCCCTGTGACACAGGCTATCGATCCCTACCGGGGTTTTTCACTGTACAGGCAACTCCCTCCGGTACCACAACAGTCTGTCATTTCCCTGACAGGGATTACCACAACAGCCGCCCTGGGTGGATGCCGTTTCTACGAAACAAAAATGGCGTAATGAACGCCCTGTGGTTACTTCCCAGACTGCACTGCTGTCTAACATAGATCGTCAGCCAAGCATGAACTGGATGATGTATCGGACTCCTATCCCTCTCACACGAGGGGGAGCCTACATCAAGTATTATTATCCCGGCTTTGGTGCTGGTGGCCAAGTCCATCCTAGTTATAGAGAATGTCGAACCTGCACCTAAATCAAATCACCCTCAGTTTAAGCATTAATTTGTCTATTTTCCCCCTCTCTGACTTAGGGTGGATCACATGGCGGGGGTCTGGCTATCGCCAGATAAGAGGTATCACAAAAGCATTTGGCCTCATGTTTCCCATTCCCTGAGGGTCATTACAAGTAATAGGAATCACCTCCTGGGGTGGATTTTCATGTTACTTGTCTGATTAAGAGCGCTACTACGCCTCCCATCCCTGCCCGGACGTATTCTATGGATCCGTAGGTGGTAACTTAGCCTGAAATCAATGTACTGCAGAGGTTCCCAAAGTCCGCCATTACAGTCCATGTTTTAGGGATATCCAAGCTTGAATCCAGATGGTTAAATCAAATGGATTGAGGTACTAATTAAGTCACCTGTGCTCATGCATGGTATCCCTAAAACATGGACTGTAATGGCGGACTTTGGGAACCTCTGATATACTCGCTTTCAGGGGCTGTTGCCCGTCTAGTGGCTATCGCATTTGTGGCTAATGCTGGTGAGTGCTGGGATGATGCATTTGTAGAACTTTTTCCCTCAAAAACTTCTGGGGATCAGATGCCTTTTATTGCTCACATTCAATATGCAGTTTCATATGTTGGAGTAACACCATTGGATGCCAGTCTCCTAACCTTCAGGGTTTCGGCTGCGACTGTATCCACCACATACCCTATGGCTGTGCTCATGGAAGGCTGAGATGGACTGCAAGATAGGCCTTAAAATAGTTACCCTATATTGGAGAGATCTTGTTTGGTCCTGACCTTGACAAGATTGTAGCAATATTGGCAGTATCATTAACAGCAAATTTCCGCCTTCAGCTACTCCCACTACAAGGCATCGCACTAAGGGCCTGATTCAGACCCACTCGCAAGCGCATAGCGCTCGCAATGCGGGTCGATGGCGGGCAGTATTCCGGGCAGGACAGAAATTCACTCGCTCCGGGGTTCGCTACAAACGGGGCGGCTGTCGATGTTGATCGACAGCTCGACCCGTTTTGTAGGCGGGTCGGGGTGGCTTGCCAAACGAAGGTGTTCCTGAAGGAACGCCTGCCATTTGGGGGCGGCCCTACTGACATCACGAGTGATGTCAGTAGTGAACTTCCGGCTCTATTAGAGCCGGAAGCTCACTGGGGCTTGCAGCAGATGAGACCCTACCACAAGGGTATTGTCGCAAGCCCGATGGTCAGGGCAATTGCGACCATCACCTGGCCACTCGCTAAAGCTGTGGGTGGTCACCCACAGCTTAGCGAGCGGCCAGAAGGCTGGTCAGAGAAAAAATAATGCCCTTCAGACCTGCAAGCTGCCTCCGGCAGCAAGCGGGTCTGAATCAGGGCCTAACTCTGTTGAGTCTTTTGGTCCTCAGGGACAGCTTAAAGGCCAGTCTTTTCCTAGGCTTTTGGCCTCCACGAGGGCCACCATACCCGGTGCCAAGCAGATCTGTACATCCAGACGCCCTGCTTCTAAACCTAAGGATAAACCTTCAGCCTGACGGGACAGGTCTTCATCTGGGGATCCCAGAGTAAGATTCCGACTTTTTTGGTTGGCCCAGTGCTGGTGTCAAGTCACCACAGATGCTTGGGTAAGAGTTGAAGTCTCTCACGGGCACGCCCTCTCATTGCTCAGACGGCCTCCCCACATGTTTTGCTACACAGGCCCTTCTTCAGACCCAAACAAGGCCTTACAAATCCGGAAAGCTATACAGTCCTTGCAGTAAGCAGGGGCAATTATGCCAGCCCCACTATCTCAGCGAGGGACTGGTTATTCTACTTTCTTTCTGGTGTAGAGTCTGAATGGTCCTCATTGGCCTATCCTCTATCTCAAATGCCTGAACCAATTCCTAAAGGTGCCTAGGTTCAGGAGGTAACCCCTACGCTCCATCATCCAAGCTATGGAACTTGGGGACTTTATGGTATTGCTGGATATTCAGGACACATACCTACAGGTACCTATAGAGCCCTCTCATCAGCGTTAGCTCAGGTTTGCTGTGCCACAGCAACACTTCCAATTTTCGGGCTTTGTCCTTTGGACTGTCCAAACCCCCATCGGGGTTTACCAGATTTATGGCTTTTATGACAGCCCACCTATTCAGGGTATCCGACTGCTCCTGTATCTGGATGACCTCCTGCTCTTAGAAGGATCACCAAAGTACTTTAAAGCCATTTACAGTTAACCATTGCTTTCCTTCACAAGCATGAATGGTTAATCAACTGGGAAAAAATCCTCCCTGAATCCCTCACAGGGCATGATTCATCTGGGAGCCCTGCTGGATTCTCAGAATCGGAGAATCCATCTGACGTCAGACAAGATCTCCACTCTTCAACTACGAGTGCGCGGATGTCTCCACAGTTGACAAGTGTCATTACCCTCTGTAATGCGGGTTCTGGAATCTATGGTGTCTACCTTTGGAAAGGTGGAATATGCTCAGTTCCATTCCAGGCCTTTGCAAAAACTGATCCTCTCCAGATGGAACGGGTTTCTCCATCGGATCACTGTTCAGACAATGATTCTCTCTCCAGAGATGCTTCTGTCTATATCTGGGTATCTATGGCCATCTCATCTAGGGTACTCCTTACAACGGACGCCAGTCTCTGGGGTGCAGTGACCGGTCCGCACTCCTTTCAGGGCAATTGGATGTCTGTCGTTTACACCCTGCCAATTAACTTATTGGAACTTCAAGCTGTCTTGGGCCCTCGCTCTGGCCTAACACATACTTCCTGGTAAACCTGTAAAGGTTCAGTCCGACTATGTAACAACAGTGGCTTACGTCTAGGAGACACTCGTAGTTGGGGAGCAATGACAGAGGTGTTACACATTCTGATATAGACCAAGGGTCTCCTCCCGGCCATCTCTGCAGGGTTCATTCCGAGAGTTCTTCATTGGGTAGCGGACTTCCTCAGCCGTCACGATGTGCATTCCGGGGACTGGCCTCTTCTCCAAGAGAGCTTTCAACTCCTAGTGAGCAGAGGGGGCCTCCCAGGGGTAGTCCTCATGGCCTCCTGACTCTATCACACTGCCGGTGTTAGGGTCCAGAACTAGAGGTACTGAAGCATCCTTCGGTGACGCGTTGTCAGTGAAGTGGATCTTCACATTTTTTTACATGTTTCCTCCGGTCTCTCTTCATCCTCAAGTTGTTCGGAAGTTCAATCAAGACAGAGGTAGTGTCCTGCTGGTGGCTCCAAATTGACCCAGACATCACTGGTACTTAGATTTTTGGAGTCTCTCCATCGACCCTCCATTCCTGCTGCCTCAATATCCGGACCTGTTGTCTCAGGGTCCTTGCCTTTCCCTGGACCTGGATCGTTTGTCTTTGACTGTGTCCCTAATGTGGTCCTAAGGCTTCTCTGGCTCTGTCATCATCGGGATGTTTAGAGCGTGTAGGCCAGCTTTTGCTGGGATCTACCACAGAATGTGGCATACATAATTCTTATGGTATCGTACCTGTAGCTACGATCCTCAGATGTTTCGGATTTCCAGAAGTTCTGGCATTCCTTCCAGCTGGCTTGGGTCTAGTCCTCTGCCTGGCCTCCCTGATAGTGCGGGTCTCTGCACTGTTAGTATGGTTAGGATGTGGAATTGCTCCACTCCCGGGTATCCAGTCCCTCCTTCAGGGTGTTTTCTGGATTCTGCCTCCCTTTATCCCCCCTAGGGGCTCCTTGGGATTTGGTAGTGGTTCTTCGTGCCCTCCTAGGGCCTCCATTTGAACCACTAGCTTTGATAGACCTTACATGGTCTATAGCTTAGACTCTATTTCTTATGGCGGTTGCATTTGCCAGGAGAGTGTCGGAATTGGGGGCGTTCTCATGTGGCTCCCTCTTCTGGATATTTCACCAAGACAGGGTTGTGAGTTGCACTCGCCTTGTGTTTCTTCCTAAAGTGGTTTTTAAGTTCCATATTATTCAGGAACTTATGGTACAGACATTTCAGTCACCAGTCCTCTCAGCTGGTGTGGCCTCATTGACTGTGGTCCAGCCTCTCAGGATTTACATGGTCCATTCCAGTTCCTTCCGGAAATCAGACTCCTTATTTGTGCTCTATGGATTTCACAGGAAATGATGGCCGGCCAGTAAACAAACATTGGCTAGATGGCTTCATATGACTATCTCAGGGGCCTCAACATTGGAAGGCCTTTCTGTTTCTGTTGCTTCCTTTGGGCAACAGATTCTCCTCTCAGCACGGGAGTGTCCCCACCCTTACAAGGACTGCTTTGGGACATCCCCAAGGTCAACCCTGTTCTCACCCCCTATGGACCCTGAAGAAGAAAATGAGAGATATGGTAAGAACTTTCCCTTGTTATCTCTCTTTCTTCAAAGTCCATAGGGTCCACAGGGCACCCGCCCTGACGCACCTGGCTTCATATGGGCTGTGTTACTGGTCACCGGTTTCCCGTCTCCTTCTCTGTGAGTATGGTTCTTGTGTTTTCCAGTCTTCTCTCTCTTTCTTTCCTCCTCCGGCCTTTGGCTACTTACAAACTGAGGTGCCTCTGGCTTGGGTGCGGGGTTGTAGGGTGAGTGGACCCAGTGCATCCTGGGAGCTGAAAGCTTTAACCGCATGGTGCCCAATTTTGGTTCCCAACCTATACCCCAAGGTCAACCCTGTGGACCCTGTGGACTTAAGTTCTTACCATATCTCTCATTATTGGCCTACAAAATGCCAATGTAGCCACAGTCCACTTAACCACAGATATGTGGACAAGTGGTGGTGGGCAAACTAAAGATTACATGACTGTGACAGCACACTGGGTAATTTGCTTTCAGCAGCATCAGTATCTAACAGATGTTAGCTCATTCAGAGGCAGGCTACTCTGTGTATTACCGGATTCACTAAGAGACATACAGCTGACAACCTCACAATCAACTTGGTGGTACAGGTTTTTTTTTAAAAATGACAGGGGTGAGCAGGATGCTGTCTGTCGCCATTCAGCCACTGCATGCAGGAGATTGCAGCAGCTGAAAGAAGGGTTGGCTATGCCCTGCCACCAACTGAAGCGAGAGCTGGAATTCCACCCTTTATATGCTTCAGCAGATGAATGAACAGCAAAAAGCCTTCCACATCTATACAACAAGCCATGACATTGGGAGAGGAGGGGGGAGTGTTCCTTAGTCCAGCGCAGTGGAGCTGCTTTCCGTCTTGTGTAAGGTGCACTAACCCTTTGAAGTAGCCACATGTGAAGTGAGTTCAGACACTGCTCGCTTGAGTCAGGTGATTCCCCTAATTAGGCTTTTGGAAAATCAGCTCGAGAAGTTGAAGGAGAAGATGAAACAAAGCGATTCTGCTAAGTATGTCGGACTTGTAGGTAAAGTCATTTGTTTGCTTCGCCAGGATCCAAAGATTGTCAATATCTTGAAATAGGATCACTACATTTTGGTGACTGTGCCTGATCCTAGGTTTAAGTCATTCATTGTGTCTTTATTTCCAACTGACCCAGACTTTAAGAGATGCAAAGAGCTCCTGGTGAGCAAGTTGGCAGCTCAATTTGTACACGATATGACGACATCTCTTCCTTCAGTTTCTCTGGCAGCTGTCAGGAGAAAACCCAGCTTTTCCAAAAGACCCAATGGTGAAACAGGGGAGTCAACGCAACATTGTGACATCTGGTCGGGTCTAAAAGAATTGTCAAAAACTAGTGACACCTCTACCGTTACTCTATCTGATAGGGTCACCATCCAAAGAATGGTGGAGGATTATTTTCATGACACCGTACACATAGGCATGTCAAAGAGTCCCTTTGACTACTGGAAAGAAAAAAAAGGCAATTTGGAGGCCCTTGTACAGAGACTGGCTTTGCATTACTTCAGCTGCCCACCCTTCAGGGAAAAAAACGGGACAGGCACCATGTTCCCAGAGACCCGCCCATGCGCAGAAGAATACTGGCACTAAGACAGAATCTACTTCACAGTGGGACCACCGGAGAGAGCAGGGGGCCCCCTCTTCTCTTAAATCACCCCTGCCAAAGACAATTCCATCTTGCACCTCTTTTTTTTTTGCATTATGCACTATTTCGGGCATTGCTGAATCTTTTTGTGTAGACAGGAAAACATATTGTTATAGTTTATTAAATTGCCTTCCTGTCTGCCACTGCAGTGCCATTCTCTTTCCTAGATGTGCCATGTTGGAAGTTGAACTGAACTGCCACAGCCGCTGAAATCTTCTACACGCGGTTGATGAATTCCAAAAATATCCAGAAAGTGTTATGGCCACAGACAGCATCTCCTGCATAGCTTTTGATTTGAAAAAAAAATAAATAAAAAAAATTCTGAACCACAGAAGAGCTCCACTGGGGCAAGGACTGATGTGAAAGAGTAAATTTTCTTTGTAAATGCATCCCCTCCTCCCTCATAAAATTGCTTCACTATCTAAAACTTAAATTTACTACAAATCATCCCTTCCTTTGCTTGCCTTCAAATAAATACAGTACATACTCCATCTCCCTCAGGCCTCTTGATTCATAAAAACATTTGCTTCCTGATGTGCCATGTTGGAAGTTGAACTGCCACGTGTTTGTGCTGCCCACTGCTGTCTCTTAGCTTAGTCAGCCAGCTAGCTTGGTGCAACCTTTTGGCCTAATCTGGATGAAAACAATATTGTGAGCTGTGAGGTGGTCAAAATTGACTGGAAATGAGTGGAAATTTATCTTATTGAGGTTAATAATACTGTAGGAACAAAAAAAAAAAGTCCAAATTATGTGATTTTAGTTTTTTTTTTGTAAAATTTCCTCAAAAAAAATCCAAAACCAGTCACAGCGTTTTGGCAAAACCGGATAACGAGTTAGAACCAAAACCTACAAAAATGGTCCAGTGCACATCTCTAACATTTATATACAGTATATTATTTTATTTGAATACAAAATGTTTACAAATTGGTAGTAAATCTGTAGTTTCTGCCCCATGCCAGCAGATACAGGAATTGTGGGGGGAGGTAGAGGGGTCCTCTGTCACTCTGGGCACTGAGAAGTCTAGCTATGGCTCTGTGGGTATATAGCTCAGGTACCTGGCTGTCCTCATGGGTAATGGAGGTTTTATTCTTAGCCCCCTGCACAAGTTACTGCATCATTCCCCTTATATACCATGTGACGGTGTGAGCCCCATCTGGGGACCCCATAAATGGGTGTAGGGGGGGGTGAAGGAACAGATTAGTACAGGAAACCTATGTACGTGTAATGACTCTGTATGTGGCTGTAGCCGGGGATAACTATGAGAACTGCTGCTGACAGAACCACGTGCGGGCAGGTGTCAGCCACCAATAGGATCCTCTGTGTACCAAATACTGCAAACACTCAGACAATACACAATAGATATACGGCTTATCCGGGCTATTGTATCACTTCAGCTGGCAGCATCCGTCTCAGCACAGAGGGCCAATAACTGCTGGAATGTGCAGGAACCCATAACAAGTATTCAGCTATGATGCCAGTTGGACATACTGTAGTTGTAGCACTTTGCATGATTTGTCCCCAGAGCTGACACTCTAGCTGATTGTGATCGCTCTGTATCTGACTGTTTACCCTCTGCGCTTCTGGGTTAACTTCACTTATTTATTAACATTTACTTCTCTAGCTCCAGCGTTTTCCCTGTCTTTTCCCCACTAAAGAGAGGCAGGTGCAAATTACCCGTCTGGGGCTTGTCTAGGGACCCAGGAGTGAGGTGAGGCTAAACCACACTTCTCCCTGTGCCAAAACTGTGATCGGGCATAGCCACTTGCTCGCCCCTCTGGTGGTCCTCTCCCCGGCTTCTAGAAAGCCTCTTTTCGGAACTCAGGACCTCTCTTTCTCTCTGATACCTGAGTAAATCTCTCATCTCAGCCAAGTCTTAAGGTGCCCATCCACTAGTAGATTAGGGAAAGACATCGTAATCGTACCGTCATTCCCCTTGGGGGGGCAGTGCCTACACTGAACGATTGATCGAGCAATCGTACAGTGTAATCGCCTAGTGGATGGGCCCCATTAGAATTTCCCTCTCAGAACCCAGCATCCATCTGTCTCTGGCGCGTCTCTTGTCACATCCAAGTCCCTGAGTCGCTCTCTCTAAACTTATATTGACTCACACTTGTCACTTAGCAGCTGGCACTCGCTATTGCCCGGCCGTTTACCGGGAGAGAATCTGGGATAAGCGGAACTCTAAGGTCTTACTGAGTGGGGGGTTTAAATATTATTCAGGCCAGAATGTAACACCGTGTGGATTTAGAGACTGAGAAGAATGCCGATGATGTGCGCAGGGTATAAAACGCACACATTGCCGGCAGTCTGGCCTGGCATGACGTGCTTGAGGTGGATTAAAAAAGAAAAAAAATGTATAGAGAAGATAGGGGTGTCCTATCCCCCTACCCCCAGGAGCATACTTGCCTACCCTCCCAATTCAGCCGGAGAGGCTCTGAATATCGTGTGCCTCTCCCGACCCCCCGGAAGGGCAGTCAAGCCTCCCAGTGCCGCCGCCATCCCGTGGTAACAAGAGAAAACCCCACAGCAGGGGCAGGGGGTTGTGACGCTATGAATAACGTCATTTTGTCCCCACCCCCTGCTTCACATTGACTGTAATCTCGGCAGTGTGTAGCAGGGGCAGGCCCAAAAGGACGCCATGCCCTCGCTCCACCCACAAATGCCGGGTAAGCTGTCAGGCCCCGCCCCTTGTGCCTGCCATGCCCCCCTGCTATGTCGATCTGTTTGCTCCCTACTGGAAGGGGCAACCAGAATGTCGGCAACCCTGCCCAAGAGTAATGAGCACTAGCGCTGCCAGCCATGACTAGTTGTAGAAATAAAATCTGAGGGAGCAAAGAGCACTATAGAGGAGAAACAGCTGTGCGGAGATCCCGCCATAGTGACCAACCAACCCCAGGTCAGTCAGGATGGGCCTACAAAACAAGCGATGGTTAGAACTGAGCTGTGCATTATAATAACCAATCAGTGATCTCTGCACCCCCGATATTGCAGCTGCCAGCCTAGATAGAGACGTGGGGAGGTGACTTGCACATTGCTACATAAACGTAAAAAGGAAAAAACATTCCATACAGGGGCGTAGGTAGAACTTTGTGGGCCCCATGGCAAAATTTTGTAGGGGCCCCCCTATAGCTTCTAATGGCAAATCTCTCGGCAGCGCTCCACCGGAGTAGGCACGCCTGGGGCTGGCCGGAGGGCATGGGGCGCGCTCACTTGCTCATTCTTTATTCCAGCAGTCAGAACCTGACAATGGGATCCCGACAGGGTTAACATATCGACACTTGTTAGTCGGGATTCCGGCGCTGGGATATAGTCCGTCGCAGTGAAAAACGCAGAATTTCTAAAGGGGGGGTTTCCAGAGTGAGTGTGGCCAGTCTATTAAGAGGACATTGGGGGTCATTCAGACCCACTCGCGAGCGGCAGTACGCTCGCAAGTGGGTCGATGTTCCCCACTGCGCATGCGCACGACGGAGGGAGCTCCGTCGTGCGCATGCGCGAGACCAGGCAAGCGAAGGACTTTCCTTCCCTCGGAGTGTCTCATCAAAGGGGCCGTGCTGTCAATGGTGACTGACAGCACGCCCCCTTTGGTGGGCATGCCTGCCAGACGGAGGCGTTCCCAAGGGAACGCCTACCGTCTGAAGCCGGCCCCACTGACATCACTAGTGATGTCAGTGCGAGTGATTTTGGCTCTGATAGAGATAAAATCACTCCTGGCCTTGCGGTTGAAAAACCCAACCGCAGGCTTTCACTCGCAGTTCCGATGGTCGCGATGGTCAAGACCATCGCGACCATCTTTTTGCACGCTCGTATATGCTGTGGGTGGTGGCCCACAGCTATACGAGCGTCCAGGAGGACGCTCCATATTAATGGAGGTGGGCCCTGATTCAGAGCGAGCGCTCTGGTCAGAGCGTCCGGCTCTGAATCAGGGCCATTATTAGCACTTAATCAGCTTTAATATGCATCATACATAGTGTATTGTGTGTCATAATTCCAGCATATACAGGACCAGCGATCACAGTAACCCATTACATGTGTCATACATAGTGTATTGTGTGTCATAATTCCAGCATATACAGGACCAGTGATCACAGTAAGCCATTATATGTGTCATACATAGTGTATTGTGTGTCATAATTCCAGCATATACAGGACCAGCGATCACAGTAACCCATTATATGTGTCATACATAGTGTATTGTATGCCATAATTCCAACATATACAGGACCAGCGATCACAGTAACCCATTATATGTGTCATACATAGTGTATTGTGTGTCATAATTCCAGCATATACAGGACCAGCGATCACAGTAACCCATTATATGTCATACATAGTGTATTGTGTGTCATAATTCCAGCATATACAGGACCAGCGATCACAGTAACCCATTATATGTGTCATACATAGTGTATTGTGTGTCATAATTCCAGCATATACAGGACCAGCGATCACAGTAACCCATTATATGTGTCATACATAGTGTAGTGTGTGTCATAATTCCACCATATACAGGACCAGTGATCACAGTAAGCCATTATATGTGTCATACATAGTGTATTGTGTCATAATTCCAGCATATACAGGACCAGCTATCACAGTAACCCATTATATGTGTCATACATAGTGTATTGTGTGTCATAATTCCAGCATATACAGGACCAGTGATCACAGTAACCCATTATATGTGTCATACATAGTGTATTGTGTGTCATAATTCCACCATATACAGGACCAGTGATCACAGTAACCCATTATATGTGTCATACATAGTGTATTGTGTGTCATAATTCCACCATATACAGGACCAGTGATCACAGTAACCCATTATATGTGTCATACATAGTGTATTGTGTGTCATAATTCCACCATATACAGGACCAGCGATCACAGTAACCCATTATATGTGTCATACATAGTGTATTGTGTGTCATAATTCCAGCATATACAGGACCAGCGATCACAGTAACCCATTATATGTGTCATACATAGTGTATTGTGTGTCATAATTCCAGCATATACAGGACCAGCGATCACAGTAACCCATTATACAGTATGTGTCATACATAGTGTATTGTGTGTCATAATTCCAGCATATACAGGACCAGCGATCACAGTAACCCATTACATGTGTCATACATAGTGTATTGTGTGTCATAATTCCAGCATATACAGGACCAGCGATCACAGTAACCCATTATATGTGTCATACATAGAGTATTGTGTGTCATAAGTCCACCATATACAGGACCAGCGATCACAGTAACCCATTATATGTGTCATACATAGTGTATTGTGTGTCATAATTCCAGCATATACAGGACCAGTGATCACAGTAAGCCATTATATGTGTCATACATAGTGTATTGTGTGTCATAATTCCAGCATATACAGGACCAGCGATCACAGTAACCCATTATATGTGTCATACATAGTGTATTGTATGCCATAATTCCAACATATACAGGACCAGCGATCACAGTAACCCATTATATGTGTCATACATAGTGTATTGTGTGTCATAATTCCAGCATATACAGGACCAGTGATCACAGTAAGCCATTATATGTGTCATACATAGTGTATTGTGTGTCATAATTCCAGCATATACAGGACCAGCGATCACAGTAACCCATTATATGTGTCATACATAGTGTATTGTATGCCATAATTCCAACATATACAGGACCAGCGATCACAGTAACCCATTATATGTGTCATACATAGTGTATTGTGTGTCATAATTCCAGCATATACAGGACCAGTGATCACAGTAACCCATTATATGTGCCATACATAGTGTATTGTGTGTCATAATTCCACCATATACAGGACCAGTGATCACAGTAAGCCATTATATGTGTCATACATAGTGTATTGTGTCATAATTCCAGCATATACAGGACCAGCTATCACAGTAACCCATTATACGTGTCATACATAGTGTATTGTGTGTCATAATTCCAGCATATACAGGACCAGCGATCACAGTAACCCATTATATGTGTCATACATAGTGTATTGTGTGTCATATTTCCAGCATATACAGGACCAGCGATCACAGTAACCCATTATATGTGTCATACATAGTGTATTGTGTGTCATAATTCCACCATATACAGGACCAGTGATCACAGTAACCCATTATATGTGTCATACATAGTGTATTGTGTGTCATAATTCCACCATATACAGGACCAGCGATCACAGTAACCCATTATATGTGTCATACATAGTGTATTGTGTGTCATAATTCCAGCATATACAGGACCAGCGATCACAGTAACCCATTATACAGTATGTGTCATACATAGTGTATTGTGTGTCATAATTCCAGCATATTCAGGACCAGCGATCACAGTAACCCATTACATGTGTCATACATAGTGTATTGTGTGTCATAATTCCAGCATATACAGGACCAGCGATCACAGTAACCCATTATATGTGTCATACATAGTGTATTGTGTGTCATAAATCCAGCATATACAGGACCAGTGATCACAGTAACCCATTATATGTGCCATACATAGTGTATTGTGTGTCATAATTCCACCATATACAGGACCAGTGATCACAGTAAGCCATTATATGTGTCATACATAGTGTATTGTGTGTCATAATTCCAGCATATACAGGACCAGCTATCACAGTAACCCATTATACGTGTCATACATAGTGTATTGTGTATCATAATTCCAGCATATACAGGACCAGTGATCACAGTAACCCATTATATGTGTCATACATAGTGTATTGTGTGTCATAATTCCACCATATACAGGACCAGTGATCACAGTAACCCATTACATGTGTCATACATAGTGTATTGTGTGTCATAATTCCAGTATATACAGGACCAGCGATCACAGTACCCCATTATATGTCATACATAGTGTATTGTGTGTCATAATTCCAGCATATACAGGACCATCGATCACAGTAACCCATTATATGTGTCATACATAGTGTATTGTGTGTCATAATTCCAACATATACAGGACCAACGATCACAGTAACCCATTATATGTCATACATAGTGTATTGTGTGTCATAATTCCAGCATATACAGGACCAGCGATCACAGTAACCCATTATATGTGTCATACATAGTGTATTGTGTGTCATTATTCCAGCATATACAGGACCAGTGATCACAGTAACCCATTATATGTCATACATAGTGTATTGTGTGTCATAATTCCAGCATATACAGGACCAGCGATCACAGTAACCCATTATATGTGTCATACATACTGTATTGTGTGTCATAATTCCAGCATATACAGGACCAGTGATCACAGTAACCCATTATAGGTGTCATACATAGTGTATTGTGTCATAATTCCAGCATATACAGGACCAGCGATCACAGTAACCCATTATATGTGTCATACATAGTGTATTGTGTGTCATACTTCCAGCATATACAGGACCAGTGATCACAGTAACCCATTATATGTGTCATACATAGTGTATTGTGTGTCATAATTCCAGCATATACAGGACCAGTGATCACAGTAACCCATTATACGTGTCATACATAGTGTATTGTGTGTCATAATTCCAGCATATACAGGACCAGTGATCACAGTAACCCATTATACGTGTCATACATAGTGTATTGTGTGTCATACTTCCAGCATATACAGGACCAGCGATCACAGTAACCCATTATATGTGTCATACATAGTGTATTGTGTGTCATAATTCCAGCATATGCAGGACCAGCGATCACAGTAACCCATTACATGTGTCATACATAGTGTATTGTGTGTCATAATTCCAGCATATACAGGACCAGCAGTCATAAATAAAGGCCCAGGCCTAAGCCTTTCCTTGCCACTTCATGTGGTTAAAAGGCATATTGCCAATTTTATGTCTGAATTATGTCCCTGATTCAGAGCCGGACGCTCTGACCAGAGCGTTCGCTCTGAATCAGGGCCCACCTCCATTAATATGGAGCGTCCTCCTGGACGCTCGTATAGCTGTGGGTCACCACCCACAGCATATACGAGCGTGCAGGATGATGGTCGCGATGGTCTTGACCATCGCGACCATCGAAACTGCGAGCAAAAGCCTGCGGTTGGGTTTTTCAACCGCAAGGCCAGGAGTGATTTTGGCTCTATCAGAGCCAAAATCACTCCCACTGACATCACTAGTGATGTCAGTGGGGCCGGCTTCAGACGGTAAGCGTTCCCTTGGGAACGCCTATGTCTGGCAGGCACGCCCACCAAAGGGGGCGTGCTGTCAGTCCTTCGCTCGTCGGGTCTCGCGCATGCGCACGACGGAGCTCCCTCCGTCGTGCGCATGCGCAGTGGGGACCATCGACCCACTTGCGAGCGGACAGCAGCTCGCGAGTGGGTTTGAATGAGGGCCTATATGTTTACATTTGATGTTGTTTTCTTTACCACTGTAAAAGATTGGTTCTTTGATTTTAGATGCCCTGACTTAAGCCCTCCTTGCCCTTGAGCATCGGCTTTAGTAGATGACGTTGATGGACTAGTATTGTCATGATTGGTGGCACAGGCAGCAGTTCCAGCACTAGTATGTGGTTCCTGCTTTCCTCTCAACTGATTGTTCTCTTCTCCATATCAACAAACACGAACGAAGTGGGGTGAAGCACACACGTCAATTTGTACCAAAAATAAATGTTTAATTTTATATTAAACATTGTTCACAAACGACACTGCGCAGTCACACCTCTTATGTGAATGCTCTGGGGTAGACCTTACAGCATCACAATACTTTTATGAATATTACACTGCGATATTACTGACCGACAGCGTCACAATACTTTTATGACTATTACACTGCGATATTACTGACCGACTGCGTCACAATACTTTTATGAATATTACACTGAATGCAGGGGCGTTTTAAGAGAGGAGGGGGCCCGTGTGCACTCCCCGTGCGGGGCCCCCTCCTCTCTCTCCAGTGGCTACCAGCCACCGGAGCCTTAGAAGACTCCAGGCACTAGTGCGCATGCGCAGATGCCGGAAAATGGCTGCGGTGGCCATTTTTCGGTGTTCTGAGCAGCGCAGACAACCGCCGCGGGACCACGGACAGGTAATTCTAAAGTAATATGGGTGCAGGGTATGCGGTGCGGGGCCCCCCTGGACCCGGAGGGCCCGTGTGCCCCCTACACACTGCACCCATTATAGATACGCCACTGACTGAATGACCGACAGCGTCACAATACTTGTATGAATATAACACTGAATGACCGACAGCGTCACAATACTTGTATGAATATAACACTGCGGTATGGCCTGCAGCGTCACAGTGGGTGGGTGGTGGGAGTACGGCATACAGCATCGCTGTGCTTATATGGATACACTGGGGTACAGCACAAAAAAATCTTTTCAACTTTTCTTTACAGCCCGTGGGTGGACAGCACACCCCTGGATTGGACATACAGCCCCCGATGGACAGAGCACAGCACACCCCTGTTTTGGGCGACAGCCAGAGCATACAGAGCACAGTCTGGATTTGACAACAGTCGCCCCTGGAGTGGGCCACAGAGCACAACACAACCGCACAGCACAGGACTCAGCAAGGAAATGGCGCCAATCCCCGCGGGGAGGGACTTATATACAATCCAAAACCTGAAAGAATCCGACAGTGGGATGATGACGTTTTGCCTCATTTTGGATTTTGAGTTAGGTGGGAAAACTCGAGCCTGACTCGGATCCTACTCAGATCCCCTATGTTCGGGTGGGTCCGGTTCTCGGAGAACCAGACCCGCTCATCTCTAATTAAGATGTCTACAAGGGTTTTACTCATCTGCTCCCATTGTAAAAGTTAGCATAGGCAGGAGTCTCCAGATCCTCCAGTCACTGGAATGCTGGGAGGCGTGACATCATCACCCTTCCCAGCAGGCAAAGAGAGCAGTGCAGTGCTGGTTGCAGGGGGAGATGGGCGATGTGTGGAAGCTGGGATGCATTATGTTATCGCCCCTCCTAGCAAGCAGAGAAAACAATATGGGTGCGATTCAATTTAGCGAGATGTGAATAGCGCCTGGAAGGAATTCCTGGAGCTATGCAATTGACAGCGCTGTTAAGTCAGACCAAAGGATTTCTGCTCGTACCCTCCTGAGGTGCGAGCAAATATCCGACTTAAGTGCCGGCCGTGATGCTGTTTTCTGGCTTAGAGCAGCGTTAGCCTCACGGCCGGCACTTTAGTTGGAGAATGGCAGTTATGTGACTATAACCGGCATCTCCCGACTAGGTGCAGGGCACAATGGGGACAATTGAATAGCTACAGGAACTCCTTCCCGGCGCTATTCACATCATGTTGTATTGTATCACCCCTGGGCGTAGGGGATATGGCCAGATGCGGGGATGCTGGGAGGTGTGACTTGGCTGTCCCTCCCAAAGGACCACTTCTGTGTGGTGTGAGGTGAGTGCTTGGTATAAGGGAGGTGGTGGGCCCAGGGGGCACCACAGCAGCCGTACCCCCTAAACACATGGCTGCTACGCCTTTCATTCTGTATAGGGCTATAAGCAATGTCAATTTTCAGGGCTGCATAATAAATATGGGCCTGAGATTGCTGCTCTCAGGAGATCCGTCATCCCCAGGGGAGTGGAAGACAGAAGGAACACTGGGTCAGACTCACCCGGAGGCTGTCGCTGGATCAAATGCAACCTACAGGAGTCATCAATCTTCAGCCAAAGTAAAAACAGAGTCTGGAGGTTTATTTATATCTTCAAAGTAACTTAGATCGTGAGAAATACCTGAGCAGACACAAAGAAGAAAGGAAACGCGAGTGAGACAGGAATGTGCTCCGTCATAGTCTGTGCAACTTACTGTTCTATACCATAAACTCCCCATCGCCCAATGAGTGTCCCCTCCTAACAGTGACGGGTAAACCATTAGCCATAATCATAGTGAAATAACGACACAGAGACTTGTATAAGGGGAAAGGAAGGTCAGCTTTATTTATTTGTAAACTAATTAAACTAATATATAACTGAACTAACTAATAGAAGAATAAAGAAAGACAGACACAGTACGGTGGCGCAGAAAGAACGGCCCCACAATGCAAGATCACCAGCTGCATACTCACATCGATCTTCTACATGGGAGGCGGGCAGCGAGCCCATTACCACGCCCAAGGTATCCACCTCCCACCCCAATGACACGACGTGAGGCCCACCTGGTTAGGTGGTTGCCGCTGACCCCAGTAGGGTAGAATCAGCCTAAGCCATGTATTGGAAGGGAGGGCACCTCAAGTTCCAAATACAGATGGCGACTGCTACCGTTCTTTCCCGCCACCAGCGATTCCCAGCTAAGAACTGCACCACCACCATATCCTAATCTACCATACCTTGACTTCCTCCAACTAACTCCTCAATAACTACAAAAACACCCTTTGACATTCCAATGCACCATCCATCCTTTAACGATGAACATCCCTGGACCTAATCAAAGGATGTGAAAGGACCACTCCTCCAAAACCCTGAGATACTGCAACTCACAACCAGGTTTATCCATCTTCTGACCACCTCCAGGGCCCCAGGAGACAAAACCAGCTCTACAGACCTGCTGTGGAATGATATCAAACCACAAAACTAAACAATAGGCAATGATTGTCTCCAAATGAGCTGAAATGGAACACCCCAAAACCCCTAAACCATCTAACCCTCTCCAAAACTGGGAATAAGGACCTGATTCAGACCTGCTCGCTAGGAGGTGATCGCTTGTAGCTGGCCGATATTAGCATTCTGCGCATGGATTTGCATCACAATGCGCGTACCACTGCGACAGATCGGGAAGGACTCGCGCACCCAGTGTAGACAGCCCAGTTGAATGAGTGACAGAAGAGGCCATTTGTGGGTGGTAATAGGGGCAAGGCCAATAGAGACGGGGGAAGTGGAGGTGCGAACGCAGGCGTGCCTGAGTGTTTCAACGCCATTTCATAGGCGTGCATAATTAACAAGCAGCGTCATAGTACACGTCACAGGTTGTATTTCACACTGAAGTGATCACGGTGCTAACGGCCAGGTATAGTCAACCTCAAGCGCCGTGAGCACACCCAATGGTGCTCGATGTACCAATGTTTTCATACTCTTCCAGGAGATGACGTGCGCAAGTGGGCGTCTTATGAATGGCTAGTGGGCGTCTGCATACACAAAGTGATCGCTCGCCAAGACATAGTGGGCGTGCTAATGCCTTGCCGTGCGATCGCCTGCCTTGCTGGGTGTGTGCTGGATTTGCATACGCTGGGAGCGAGCGATCGCATCTAGCGAGCAGGTTTGAATCAGGTCCTAAATCCTGTATATTAAACAAATACACAATAAAATCACAAATAGGAAAGAAAAGAGTAGCAAAGACAGATGCCTAATACAGGGAGAGAGAGGGGGGTGGGGAGGGGGGATCCTAACTTAACCTAAGGCAAAAAACAAAACATCCACCAGCCGGCATGCAGCCTAGGTTAAAAACTAGTGGTAAACAGGGGCATATCTATAATGGGTGCAGGGTGTTCGAGGCACACGGGCCCCTGGGTCCAGGGGGGCCCCACAGTGCACACCCTGCACCCATAGTGTTACTTACCTCTCCGGATTCCACGTCAGCATGGGAGTCTGGCACTGTAAAAATGACTGGAAAATGGCCGCTGCGCCCATTTTCCCATCATTTGCGCATGCGCAGTACAGGGAAAATGGCCACCATGGCCATTTTCCCAGTGACCTGCGCATACTCTATAGACTCTGGGGGCATTCTAGTGCCCAGAGTCTATAACTCCGGCACTGGCTGCGCATAGCTCAGTGCGCTGCCGGCCACCGGACAGAGAGGAGGGGGCCTGTGTCATAAACTGCACACAGCCCCCCTCCTCTCTAGAAATGCTATACACTATGTATACTAAGTGCTATTATACAGAGCAGTGTGCTCACCTCAGTGTTATCACTATACACTGTGTATACTCAGTACTATTATACAGAGCAGTGTGTCTACCATCAGTGTTATCACTATACACTGTGTATACTCAGTACTATTATATATAGCAGTGTGTCTACCATCAGTGTAATCACTATACACTGTGTATACTCTGTACTATTATACAGAGCAGTGTGCTCACCTCAGTGTTATCACTATACACTGTGTATACTCAGTAATATCATACATAGCAGTGTCTATCATCAGTGTTATCACTATACACTGTGTATACTCTGTACTATTATACATAGCAGTGTGTCTACCATCAGTGTTATCACTATACACTGTGTATACTCTGTACTATTATACAGAGCAGTGTGTCTACCATCAGTGTTATCACTATACACTGTGTATACTCTGTACTATTATACAGAGCAGTGTGCTCACCTCAGTGTTATCACTATATACACTGTGTATACTCTGTACTATTATACAGAGCAGTGTGCTCACCTCAGTGTTATCACTATACACTGTGTATACTCTGTACTATTATACATAGCAGTGTGCTCACCTCAGTGTTATCACTATACACTGTGTATACTCTGAACTAGGGGTGTGCACCGGCCACTTTTCGTGTTTTGTGTTTTGGTTTTGGATCTGGATCTTTCTTCGTGTTTTGGATCTGGATTGGTTTTGCCAAAACCACCCTTCCGTGTTTTGGGTTCTGGGTTTTGTGTTTTGGATCTGTATTTTTTTGAAAAAAAAGCATAAAAACAGCTAAAATCACAGAATTTGTAGGTTTTTCTGCTCCTATGCTATTATTAACCTCAATAACCTTAATTTCCACTCATTTCCAGTCTATTCTGAATACCTCACACCTCACAATAGTGTTTTTATGTCCAAAAGGTTGCACCGAGGTAGCTGGATGACTATGCTAAGCGACACGAGTGGGCGGCACAAACACGTGACCCATCTAGGAGTGACACTGCAGTGGCAGACAGGATGGCATTGAAAAACTAGGCCCCAAACTGTACATAATGCAAAGAAAAAAAGAGGTGCAAGATGGAATTGTCCTTGGGCCCTCCCACCCACCCTTATGTTGTATAAACAGGACATGCACACTTTAACAAACCAATCATTTCAGCGCCAGGGTCTGCCACACAACTGTGGCTGAAATGATTGGTTCGTTTGGGCCCCCACAAAACAAGCTGGCAATTAATCTGTCCCTGCACAAACTGGCTCTACGGAGGCAAGAAGTCGTCCTCATCCTCCTCATCCACAGATTCCTCACCCTCTTCAGTGTTATGTACATCCTCATCCTCACAGAGTATTAATTCGTCCCTGCTGGAACCACAGGTCCCTCTGTACGTTCTGGAGGCTGGTCTCCCTGGAAGAGTTGATAATTCATTTTATGAACATCATCTTCTCCACATTTTGTGGAAGCAACCTCCTACGCCTTTCGCTAACAAGGTTCCCGGCTGCACTAAACACTCTTTCGGAGTACACACTGGAGGGGGGGCAACTCAGGTAAAATAGAGCCAGTTTGTACAGGGACCTCCAAATTGCTTCTTTTTCCTGCCAGTACAGGTACGGACTGTCTGACATGCCTACTTGGATGCTGTCACCGATGTAATCCTTTAACAGACAGACGCACGCTTGTCGCTGCTGCTTTGAGGATTCAAGTGCGGCTACAGCCCACACAATTCACAAAGACAGAAAAAAAAAAAGAATATTTTTATTGTTTGTGGAGCACACTTTGAGGGTTACACCACCCTCTAACAGACAGACGCACGCTTGTCGCTGCTGCTTTGAGGATGCAAGTGCGGCTACAGCCCACACAATTCACAAAGACAGAAAAAAGAAGAAGAATATTTTTATTCTTTGTGTAGCACACTTTGAGGGTGTCACCACCCTTTAACAGACAGACGCACGCTTGTCGCTGCTGCTTTAAGGATGCAGGTGCGGCTACAGCCCACACATTTCACAAAGACCGGAAAAAAAAGAACAATATTTTAATTGTTTGTGTAGCACACTTTGAGGGTGTCACCACCCTTTAACAGACAGACGCACGCTTGTCGCTGCTGCTTTAAGGATGCAGGTGCGGCTACAGCCCACACAATTCACAAAGACAGAAAAAAGAAGAATATTTTTATTGTTTGTGTAGCACACTTTGAGGGTGTCACCACCCTTTAACAGACAGACGCACGCTTGTCACTGCTGCTTTGAGGATGCAAGTGCGGCTACATCGCACACAAGTCACAAACACATAAAAAAAATAGTTTTTTATTTTTTGGAGCACTTTGAGAGTTACACCACCCTTTAACAGACAGACGCACGCTTGTCGCTGCTGCTTTAAGGATGCAAGTGCGGCTACAGCCCACACAATTCACAAAGACAGAAAAAAGAAGAAGAATATTTTTATTGTTTGTGTAGCACACTTTGAGGGTGTCACCACCCTTTAACAGACAGATGCACGCTTGTCGCTGCTGCTTTGAGGATGCAAGTGTGGCTACATCGCACACAAGTCACAAACACATTAAAAAAATTTTTTTGATTTTTTTGGGAGCACTTTGAGAGTTACAACACCCTTTAACAGACAGACGCACGCTTGTCGCTGCTGCTTTGAGGATGCAAGTGCGGCTACAGCCCACACAATTCACAAAGACAGAAAAAAAAAGAACAATATTTTAATTGTTTGTGTAGCACACTTTGAGGGTGTCACCACCCTTTAACAGACAGACGCACGCTTGTCGCTGCTGCTTTAAGGATGCAGGTGCGGCTACAGCCCACACATTTCACAAAGACAGAAAAAAAAAGAACAATATTTTAATTGTTTGTGTAGCACACTTTGAGGGTGTCACCACCCTTTAACAGACAGACGCACGCTCGTCGCTGCTGCTTTGAGGATGCAGGTGGAATCTAGACGGGATTTGGAACCGAGGACACACTACCTCCATCAATTGTCTAAATCCCACTGCACTAATGTCGGATACCGGACGCACGTCTAACACCAACATAGCAGTCAAGGCCTCAGTTATACGTTTTGCTTCAGGATGACTGCTATCGTACTTCATCCTCATCGCTAGGGACTGTTGGAGGGTCAATTGTTTAGTAAAAGTAGTGATGTTCCTACTTCCTCTCTGGGATGATGAACAACTCCCAGCAGCAGCAACAGCACTAGTAGGAAGTGGTTCTTGATCTTTCCCTATTTTATTTTTATCAGAGAAAGTTTGGTCCTCCATTTATGTTATATTGATATATATACGTGCGGCTAAAGCGCACACAAACACAGAAAATATTTTTTTATTTTTGCTGGAGAGTAGTGCACTTTGTGGGTTACACCACCCTTTAAGAAATGAGCCAGCCGGCTCTTTACTTATGGGACACAGGCGCACGCTTGGCGCTGCTCCTTTGTTGATGCACGTGCAGCCACAGTGCACACAAGTCACAAACACAGAAAATATATATTTTTTTGG
Source organism: Taudactylus pleione (assembly GCA_031769625.1). Classification (NCBI taxonomy): domain Eukaryota; kingdom Metazoa; phylum Chordata; class Amphibia; order Anura; family Myobatrachidae; genus Taudactylus; species Taudactylus pleione. Next base: position 684,084 of record JAUIMM010001179.1, on the reverse strand, counting down.
TTTGGAGTGTACTTTGGGGGTTACAGAACCCTTTAACGGTCAAGCCAGCCGGCCCTTTACTTATGACACAGGCGCACGCTTGGCACTACTTTGTTGATGCACGTGCGGCTACTGCGCACACAATTCACAAACACAGAAAATAATTTTTTTTTTGGTTTGGACTGGAGTGTACTTTCGGGGGTTACAGCACCCTTTAACGGTCAAGCCAGCCGGCCCTTTACTTATGACACAGGCGCACACTTGGCACTACTTTGTTGATGCACGTGCGGCAACTGTGCACACAATTCACAAACACAGAAAATAATTTTTTTTTTGGTTTGGACTGGAGTGTACTTTCGGGGGTTACAGCACCCTTAACGGTCAAGCCAGCCGGCCCTTTACTTATGACACAGGTGCACGCTTGGCACTACTTTGTTGATGCACGTGCGGCTACTGTGCACACAATTCACAAACACAGAAAATAATTTTTTTTTGGTTTGGACTGGAGTGTACTTTCGGGGGTTACAGCACCCTTTAACGGTCAAGCCAGCCGGCCCTTTACTTATGACACAGGCGCACGCTTGGCACTACTTTGTTGATGCACGTGCGGCTACTGCGCACACAATTCACAAACACAGAAAATATTTTTTTTTTTGGTTTGGACTGGAGTGTACTTTGGGGGTTACAGCACCCTTTAACGGTCAAGCCAGCTGGCCCTTTACTTATGACACAGGCGCACGCTTGGCACTACTTTGTTGATGCACATGCGGCTACTGCGCACACAATTCACAAACACAGAAAATAATTTTTTTTTTGGTTTGGACTGGAGTGTACTTTGGGGGTTACAGCACCCTTTAACGGTCAAGCCAGCCGGCCCTTTACTTATGACACAGGCGCACGCTTGGCACTACTTTGTTGATGCACGTGCGGCTACTGCGCACACAATTCACAAACACAGAAAATAATTTTTTTTTTGGTTTGGACTGGAGTGTACTTTCGGGGGTTACAGCACCCTTAACGGTCAAGCCAGCCGGCCCTTTACTTATGACACAGGTGCACGCTTGGCACTACTTTGTTGATGCACGTGCGGCTACTGCGCACACAATTCACAAACACAGAAAATAATTTTTTTTTTGGTTTGGACTGGAGTGTACTTTCGGGGGTTACAGCACCCTTAACGGTCAAGCCAGCCGGCCCTTTACTTATGACACAGGCGCACGCTTGGCACTACTTTGTTGATGCACGTGCGGCTACTGCGCACACAATTCACAAACACAGAAAATAATTTTTTTTTGGTTTGGACTGGAGTGTACTTTCGGGGGTTACAGCACCCTTTAACGGTCAAGCCAGCCGGCCCTTTACTTATGACACAGGCGCACGCTTGGCACTACTTTGTTGATGCACGTGCGGCTACTGCGCACACAATTCACAAACACAGAAAATATATTATTTTTTTAGCACTTGGGGGGAGCACCCCTGATGGACAGAGCACCCCCTGGACAACACTACAGCACTCCTTTAGGACTGGGACACTGCACAGGACTTTGGAGTGGACACAGCCCCTATGGAGAACTGACTGCACAACACAGTCCAGCCAGCCCCTATGGACTTTGAAGTAGTGGACACAGCCCCTATTAACAACAGCAGCACAGCACAACACAGCCAGCCCCTATGGACTTTGAAGTAGTGGACAACAGCAGCACTACACTACACTACACTACACAGCCCTAACTCCCACCCTCCCTCTTCACTGTCCACAGCCGAGTGAGAAAATGGCGCCGACGCGGGTACCTTATATAGGATCCAAAACCCGCGAGACTCGGAAGGCGGGATGATGACGTTTTGCCTCGATTTCAGATCCGAGTCAGGCGGGAAAAGTCGAGCCTGACTCGGATCGGACTCGGATCGGGGGGGCTCGGGGGGGTTCGGATTTCAGAAATCCGAACCCGCTCACCCCTACTATACACTGTGTATACTCTGTACTATTATACAGAACAGTGTGCTCACCTCAGTGTTATCACTATACACTGTGTATACTCTGTACTATTATACATAGCAGTGTGCTCACCTCAGTGTAATCACTATACACTGTGTATACTCAGTACTATTATACATAGCAGTGTGTCTACCATCAGTGTAATCACTATACACTGTGTATACTCAGTACTATTATATATAGCAGTGTGCTCACCTCAGTGTTATCACTATACCCTGTGTATACTCAGTACTATCATACAGAGCAGTGTGCTCACCTCAGTGTTATCACTATACCCTGTGTATACTCTGTACTATTATACATAGCAGTGTAATCACCTCAGTGTAATCACAATACCCTGTGTATACTCTGTACTATTATACATTGCAGTGTAATCACCTCAGTGTAATCACAATACCCTGTGTATACTCTGTACTATTATACACAGCAGTATGTTCACCTCAGTGTTATCACTATACACTGTGTATACTCAGTACTATTATACAGAGCAGTGTAATCACCTCAGTGTTATCACTATAAACTGTGTATACTCTGTACTATTATACATAGCAGTGTAATCACCTCAGTGTTATCACTATACACTGTGTATACTAAGTACAATTATACATAGCAGTGTGTCTATCATCAGTGTAATCACTATACACTGTGTATACTCAGTACTATTATACATAGCAGTGTGTCTATCATCAGTGTAATCACTATACACTGTGTATACTCAGTACTATTATACATAGCAGTGTAATCACCTCAGTGTTATCACTATACACTGTGTATACTAAGTACAATTATACATAGCAGTGTGTCTATCATCAGTGTTATCACTATACACTGTGTATACTAAGTACAATTATACATAGCAGTGTGCTCACCTCAGTGTTATCACTATACACTGTGTATACTCAGTACTATTATACATAGCAGTGTGTCTATCATCAGTGTTATCACTATACACTGTGTATACTAAGTACAATTATACATAGCAGTGTGCTCACCTCAGTGTTATCACTATACACTGTGTATACTCAGTACTATTATACATAGCAGTGTGCTCACCTCAGTGTTATCACTATACACTGTGTATACTCACAACTATTATACATAGCAGTGTGTCTACCATCAGTGTTATCACTATACACTGTGTATACTCAGTACTATTATACATAGCAGTGTGTCTATCATCAGTGTTATCACTATACACTGTGTATACTCTGTACTATTATACAGAACAGTGTGCTCACCTCAGTGTTATCACTATACACTGTGTATACTCTGTACTATTATACAGAACAGTGTGCTCACCTCAGTGTAATCACTATACACTGTGTATACTCAGTACTATTATACATAGCAGTGTGTCTACCATCAGTGTAATTACTATACACTGTGTATACTCAGTACTATTATATATAGCAGTGTGCTCACCTCAGTGTTATCACTATACACTGTGTATACTCAGTACTATTATACATAGCAGTGTGTCTACCATCAGTGTAATTACTATACACTGTGTATACTCAGTACTATTATATATAGCAGTGTGCTCACCTCAGTGTTATCACTATACCCTGTGTATACTCTGTACTATTATACACAGCAGTGTGTTCACCTCAGTGTTATCACTATACACTGTGTATACTCTTTACTATTACACACAGCAGTGTGTCTACCATCAGTGTTATCACCATACACTGTGTATACTCAGTACTATTATACAGAGCAGTGTGTTCACCTCAGTGTTATCACTATACACTGTGTATACTCAGTACTATTATACATAGCAGTGTGTCTACCATCAGTGTTATCACCATACACTGTGTATACTCAGTACTATTATACAGAGCAGTGTGTTCACCTCAGTGTTATCACTATACACTGTGTATACTCAGTACTATTATACAGAGCAGTGTGCTCACCTCAGTGTTATCACCATACACTGTGTATACTCAGTACTATTATACAGAGCAGTGTAATCACCTCATTGTTATCACTATACACTGTGTATACTCAGTACTATTATACATAGCAGTGTGTCTACCATCAGTGTTATCACCATACACTGTGTATACTCAGTACTATTATACAGAGCAGTGTAATCACCTCATTGTTATCACTATACACTGTGTATACTCTGTACTATTATACACAGCAGTGTGTTCACCTCAGTGTTATCACTATACACTGTGTATACTCAGTACTATTATACAGAGCAGTGTGCTTACCTCAGTGTTATCACCATACACTGTGTATACTCTGTACTATTATACATAGCAGTGTGTCTACCATCAGTGTTATCACCATACACTGTGTATACTCAGTACTATTATACAGAGCAGTGTGTTCACCTCAGTGTTATCACTATACACTGTGTATACTCAGTACTATTATACAGAGCAGTGTGCTCACCTCAGTGTTATCACCATACACTGTGTATACTCAGTACTATTATACATAGCAGTGTGTCTACCATCAGTGTTATCACTATACACTGTGTATACTCAGTACTATTATACAGAGCAGTGTAATCACCTCATTGTTATCACTATACACTGTGTATACTCAGTACTATTATACATAGCAGTGTGTCTACCATCAGTGTTATCACCATACACTGTGTATACTCAGTACTATTATACAGAGCAGTGTAATCACCTCATTGTTATCACTATACACTGTGTATACTCAGTACTATTATACAGAGCAGTGTGCTCACCTCAGTGTTATCACCATACACTGTGTATACTCAGTACTATTATACAGAGCAGTGTGTTCACCTCAGTGTTATCACTATACACTGTGTATACTCAGTACTATTATACAGAGCAGTGTGCTCACCTCAGTGTTATCACCATACACTGTGTATACTCAGTACTATTATACAGAGCAGTGTGCTCACCTCAGTGTAATCACTATACCCTGTGTATACTCAGTACTATTATACATAGCAGTGTGCTCACCTCAGTGTTATCACTATACCCTGTGTATATTCTGTACTATTATACATAGCAGTGTAATCACCTCAGTGTTATCACTATACACTGTGTATACTCTGTACTATTATACATAGCAGTGTGCTCACTCAGTGTTATCACTATATACTGTGCATACTCTGTACTATTATACAGAACAGTGTGCTCACCTCAGTGTTATCACTATACACTGTGTATACTCAGTACTATTATACATAGCAGTGTGCTCACCTCAGTGTAATCACTATACACTGTGTATACTCTGTACTATTATACAGATTAGTGTGTCTACCATCAGTGTAATCACTATACACTGTGTATACTCTGTACTATTATACATAGCAGTGTGTCTACCATCAGTGTAATCACTATACACTGTGTATACTCTGTACTATTATACATAGCAGTGTGCTCACCTCAGTGTTATCACTATACACTGTGTATACTCAGTACTATTATACATAGCAGTGTGTCTACCATCAGTGTAATCACTATACACTGTGTATACTCTGTACTATTATACATAGCAGTGTGCTCACCTCATTGTTATCACTATACACTGTGTATGCTCTGTACTATAATACAGAGCAGTGTGTTCACCTCAGTGTTATCACTATACCCTGTGTATACTCTGTACTATTACACAGAGCAGTGTGTCTACCATCAGTGTTATCACTATACACTGTGTATACTCTGTACTATTATACATAGCAGTGTGCTTACCTCAGTGTTATCACCATACACTGTGTATACTCAGTACTATTATACATAGCAGTGTGCTCACCTCAGTGTTATCACTATACCCTGTGTATACTCTATACTATTATACATTGCAGTGTGTCTACCATCAGTGTAATCACTATACACTGTGTATACTCAGTACTATTATACATTGCAGTGTGCTCACCTCAGTGTTATCACTATACCCTGTGTATACTCTATACTATTATACATTGCAGTGTGTCTACCATCAGTGTAATCACTATACACTGTGTATACTCAGTACTATTATACATAGCAGTGTGCTCACCTCAGTGTTATCACTATACACTGTGTATACTCAGTACTATTATACAGAGCAGTGTGCTCACCTCAGTGTTATCACTATACCCTGTGTATACTCTATACTATTATACAGAGCAGTGTGTCTACCATCAGTGTTATCACTATACACTGTGTATACTCAGTACTATTATACATTGCTGTGTAATCACCTCAGTGTAATCACTATACACTGTGTATACTCTGTACTATTATACATAGCAGTGTGTCTACCATCAGTGTTATCACTATACACTGTGTATACTCAGTACTATTATACAGAGCAGTGTGCTCACCTCAGTGTTATCACTATACCCTGTGTATACTCTGTACTATTATACACAGCAGTGTAATCACCTCAGTGTTATCACTATACACTGTGTATACTCAGTACTATTATATATTGCAGTGTAATCACCTCAGTGTAATCACTATACACTGTGTATACTCAGTACTATTATACAGAGCAGTGTGTCTACCATCAGTGTTATCACTATACACTGTGTATACTCAGTACTATTATACAGAGCAGTGTGTCTATTATCAGTGTTATCACTATACACTGTGTATACTCAGTACTATTATACATTGCAGTGTGCTCACCTCAGTGTTATCACTATACACTGTGTATACTCAGTACTATTATACAAAGCAGTGTGCTCACCTTAGTGTTATCACTATACACTGTGTATACTCTGTACTATTATACATAGTAGTGTGCTCACCTCAGTGTTATCACTATACCCTGTGTATACTCTGTACTATTATACATAGCAGTGTAATCACCTCAGTGTAATCACTATACACTGTGTATACTCTGTACTATTATACAGAGCAGTGTGTCTACCATCAGTGTAATCACTATACACTGTGTATACTCAGTACTATTATACATAGCAGTGTGTCTACCATCAGTGTTATCACTATACACTGTGTATACTCTGTACTATTATACATAGCAGTGTGTCTACCATCAGTGTTATCACTATACCCTGTGTATACTCTGTACTATTATACATAGCAGTGTAATCACCTCATTGTTATCACTATACACTGTGTATACTCTGTACTATTATACAGAGCAGTGTGTCTACCATCAGTGTAATCACTATACACTGTGTATACTCTGTACTATTATACATAGCAGTGTAATCACCTCATTGTTATCACTATACACTGTGTATACTCTGTACTATTATACAGAGCAGTGTGTCTACCATCAGTGTAATCACTATACACTGTGTATACTCAGTACTATTATACATAGCAGTGTGTCTACCATCAGTATTATCACTATACACTGTGTATACTCTGTACTATTATACATAGCAGTGTGTCTACCATCAGTGTTATCACTATACCCTGTGTATACTCTGTACTATTATACATAGCAGTGTAATCACCTCATTGTTATTACTATACACTGTGTATACTCAGTACTATTATACAGAGCAGTGTGTCTACCATCAGTGTAATCACTATACACTGTGTATACTCTGTACTATTATACATAGCAGTGTGTCTACCATCAGTGTTATCACTATACACTGTGTATACTCTGTACTATTCTACATAGCAGTGTAATCACCTCATTGTTATCACTATACACTGTGTATACTCAGTGCTATTATACATAGCAGTGTAATCACCTCATTGTTATCACTATACACTGTGTATACTCAGTGCTATTATACATAGCAGTGTGCTCACCTCAGTGTTATCACTATACACTGTGTATACTCTGTACTATTATACATAGCAGTGTGTCTACCATCAGTGTTATCACTATACACTGTGTATACTCTGTACTATTATACAGAGCAGTGTGTCTACCATCAGTGTTATCACTATACACTGTGTATACTCAGTACTATTATACAGAGCATTGTGTCTACCATCAGTGTTATCACTATACACTGTGTATACTCTGTACTATTATACAGAGCAGTGTGTCTACCATCAGTGTTATCACTATACACTGTGTATACTCAGTACTATTATACAGAGCAGTGTGTCTATTATCAGTGTTATCACTATACACTGTGTATACTCAGTACTATTATACATTGCAGTGTGCTCACCTCAGTGTTATCACTATACACTGTGTATACTCAGTACTATTATACAAAGCAGTGTGCTCACCTTAGTGTTATCACTATACACTGTGTATACTCTGTACTATTATACATAGTAGTGTGCTCACCTCAGTGTTATCACTATACCCTGTGTATACTCTGTACTATTATACATAGCAGTGTAATCACCTCAGTGTAATCACTATACACTGTGTATACTCTGTACTATTATACAGAGCAGTGTGTCTACCATCAGTGTAATCACTATACACTGTGTATACTCAGTACTATTATACAGAGCAGTGTGTCTACCATCAGTGTTATCACTATACACTGTGTATACTCTGTACTATTATACATAGCAGTGTAATCACCTCATTGTTATTACTATACACTGTGTATACTCAGTACTATTATACAGAGCAGTGTGTCTACCATCAGTGTAATCACTATACACTGTGTATACTCTGTACTATTATACATAGCAGTGTAATCACCTCATTGTTATCACTATACACTGTGTATACTCTGTACTATTATACAGAGCAGTGTGTCTACCATCAGTGTAATCACTATACACTGTGTATACTCAGTACTATTATACATAGCAGTGTGTCTACCATCAGTATTATCACTATACACTGTGTATACTCTGTACTATTATACATAGCAGTGTGTCTACCATCAGTGTTATCACTATACCCTGTGTATACTCTGTACTATTATACATAGTAGTGTGCTCACCTCAGTGTTATCACTATACACTGTGTATACTCAGTACTATTATACAGAGCAGTGTGTCTACCATCAGTGTTATCACTATACACTGTGTATACTCAGTACTATTATACAGAGCAGTGTGTCTACCATCAGTGTTATCACTATACACTGTGTATACTCAGTACTATTATACATAGCAGTGTAATCACCTCATTGTTATCACTATACACTGTGTATACTCTGTACTATTATACAGAGCAGTGTGCTCACCTCAGTGTTATCACTATACACTGTGTATACTCTGTACTATTATACATAGCAGTGTGTCTACCATCAGTGTTATCACTATACACTGTGTATACTCTGTACTATTATACAGAGCAGTGTGTCTACCATCAGTGTTATCACTATACACTGTGTATACTCTGTACTATTATACAGAGCAGTGTGTCTACCATCAGTGTTATCACTATACACTGTGTATACTCTGTACTATTATACAGAGCAGTGTGTCTACCATCAGTGTAATCACTATACACTGTGTATACTCAGTACTATTATACAGAGCAGTGTGTCTACCATCAGTGTTATCACTATACCCTGTGTATACTCTGTACTATTATACAGAGCAGTGTAATCACCTCAGTGTTATCGCTGCTACATCTGAGAGACGTGACATTAAATTGATTTATATACAAATGTAAACAAGACCCAAAGCAATTAGTAAGATCTATTTGTTGATAAAAACACACTGATAACCAATGCACTAATGATCCGTACTTGCCTACCATCCCGATTTGGCCGTGAGCCTCCCGGTGGCCGCCACCCCTTCCAGGCCCACTGCGGTAACAAGAGAAACCCCTGCAGCGGTGGGGGCAGTTACGCAATTCACGCTGAATCGTGTCATTGTGGCCCTGCCCCCTGCTTTACAATGCCGTTAATCTCAGTATTGTGTAGTGGGGCGGGCTCAATAGGACGCCCCCACTCTGCCCACAAATGCCGGGTAAGCTGTCCAGCCCCGCACCCTTGTGCCAGCCACGCCCCCCCTGCTATGTTGAGCTGGCTGCTCCCTCCTGGAAGGGGCAGCCAGAATGTCGGCAACTCTGTAATGATCCAATTTGAGTGTATATATCTGTTTTTTTTTTTTTTTTTTTAAATAACAGCTACATAATGGGGTAAGGTGCAATCAGGGAGATTACCAGACTCTTCAGGGAGTCAGGGAGATTGCTGCTATTTCAGTGAGAGTTGGTAAGTATGATTTTGTGTATTCACTATTTACAGATTGAATAAATAAATACACAATTATTTATGTTCTATACTGTGTTCTACTAGCATCACAGAATTCAGTGAACATCCGTCGTCATATAATGACTTATATTACCCAGCGTTACCATGTTTGTGTGTAGCAGGACCTGTCATTGTCAGGGAGATCCCCGGAGACTGTTACACAGGCAGATGGGCGGTAACTCTGTCAAAAGGCGTGTATTTTATGGCGCAGAACACATCATCAAACACAGCTCTCTGTGATTCCCTCAGGGAAAGAACACAAGTACAACACGTACCTGACAACATGCCTGCAATGAGACACCTTCCAGCTCGTGGGCGCACCCTGCCAATCTCTCAGATACAGTGATCACAGCTCACTATGGCCCGGATTCATTACGGAACGCAACTGCAATCGCAATTACGCATGCAATTCAGCTGCGATAGTATGCTAATTTGCTGCGATCGCTATTCCCTCGCAGCACAACATAAGGACGCCCACTTTACCTTACACACATCCGTAATGTTTAGCAAGTCTATGAAACCATCATGGAGTACCATTGCAGCGTCACGCACTTTTGCACAAGCCCTGACCTTACTCAGGAATTGCCAACGCAGTGAGTACGCAGGCAGCGTATGGCATCACAATGGATAATTTATACACGCCCCTGCAACGGTAATCAAAATGCACTGGCACTCATGCATTCCGCCGCCCTCTCCCGTCACCACCCACAAATGGCGTCTCCTGTCAATCACTCTTTGATGGATCTGCATAGTCACTGAAATCGCAGTCCCGATCGCAGTGGCCGGTTCGCGCACTGAGATGCATACACAGAATACAATACTCGCCTGAGTGCGTGCATAATGGCAATTGCGAACGATACTGAATTAGACCCTGAGCACGGCGTCCAAAGTAATTGAGCGTCTCGCTACGCAAACACTTCAGTAACATGATGCCCGTGACAATCCCATAACACGCCCATAAGACGGACACTTTCCTGTCATCGCCAAGGAACGCCTAATACAGACTCAATGCACTTCCTGCGTGCATCTGAAATTGCAGCTGCGATTCTCCACAGTCATAATTGGGATACATTTGTGGTGCAGTGTAGACACAAAAAATTGTTCCACTACGTCCGTCACCGGCAGTGCGTACAGTTCTGTATGGCCATTATCATAACGCTGGGAGACTGCGCTCTCCTACTGTTCTTGCCCTGCGCGGTGAGTCTGAGCGTAAATGCGAATGGCGGAATACATGACAAGCTCGGACATTTTATAACCTGCTACATTTAGGTTTAGTCAGAAGAGAACTATGAGACGCTGTTAGAAGACTGTAGATGTAACGTGAGAGGTAATGTGCAGGGGGGGTGGGGTGTGTGTTTGTCACTGTGTGCGCTCCAAATATTATATGACCCATCTCGTTCACCTTGTTTTCAAATGAACCGAAAGCATATTATTTCTCTGCTTCTGCAAGAAGAGAAGCCGGCTTGTCGGGACTGGTTACAGGACACCGCCTACTCTCCAGCAGTGTTCGGGAGACTCCTGGCCCACAGTGTGAGAAGGACGCCCTATCGGGTGACACTCTCTTTATTGAGGAGTGGGATGTGGGGGGAATTGGTGATGCATTTTACCCCACTGTATGATGCAACGGCACCAAAGTCCCACCCTGTTCTGCACCATTGTGCAGTGCGGAGAGGAGACCAGAGCCGTAACTAGACTTTTTGGTGCCCTGTGCATGAAAAATATTGGCGCCCCCCTCATTTTTCAAAGGGACATAATGCACTCAAAAAAGGGCCATGACCTCATGGGGAAGGGCCAGGGAAGAGATAGGGGAGGCCAGGAGATGCTGGGGATAAATAGGGACATAATATAGTGCACCTGAGAGAGGGCCATGGCCTCATGGGGAAGGGTCAGGGAAGAGATAGGGGAGGCCAGGAGATGCTGGGGATAAATAGGGACATAATATAGTGCACCTGAGAGAGGGCCATGGCCTCATGGGGAAGGACCAGGGAAGAGATAGTGGAGGCCAGAGATGCTGGGGATAAATAGGGACATAATATAGTGCACCTGAGAGAGGGCCATGGCCTCATGGGGAAGGGCCAGGGAAGAGATAGGAGAGGCCAGGAGATGCTGGGGATAAATAGGGACATAATATAGTGCACCTGAGAGAGGGCCATGGCCTCATGGGGAAGGACCAGGGAAGAGATAGGAGAGGCCAGGAGATGCTGGGGATAAATAGGGACATAATATAGTGCACCTGAGAGAGGGCCATGGCCTCATGGGAAAGGGCCAGGGAGGAGATAGGGGAGGCCAGGAGATGCTGGGGATAAATAGGGATATAATATAGTGCACATGAGAGAGGGCCATGGCCTCATGGGGAAGGGCCAGGGAAGAGATAGGGGAGGCCAGGTGATGCTGGGGATAAATAGGGACATAATATAGTGCACCTGAGAGAGAGCCATGGCCTCATGGGGAAGGGCCAGGGAAGAGATAGGGGAGGCCAGGAGATGCTGGGGATAAATAGGGACATAATATAGTGCACCTGAGAGAGGGCCATGGCCTCATGGGGAAGGGCCAGGGAAGAGATAGGGGCGGCCAGGAGATGCTGGGGATAAATAGGGACATAATATAGTGCACCTGAGAGAGGGCCATGGCCTCATGGGGAAGGGCCAGGGAAGAGATGGGAGAGGGCAGGAGATGCTGGGGATAAATAGGGACATAATATAGTGCACCTGAGAGAGGGCCATGGCCTCATGGGGAAGGCCAGGGAAGAGATAGGCGAGGCCAGGAGATGCTGGGGATAAATAGGGACATAATATAGTGCACCTGAGAGAGGGCCATGGCCTCATGGGGAAGGGCCAGGGAAGAGATATTAGAGGCCAGAGATGCTGGGGATAAATAGGGACATAATATAGTGCACCTGAGAGAGGGCCATGGCCTCATGGGGAAGGGCCAGGGAAGAGATAGGGGAGGCCAGAGATGCTGGGGATAAATAGGGACATAATATAGTGCACCTGAGAGAGGGCCATGGCCTCATGGGGAAGGGCCAGGGAAGAGATAGGGGAGGCCAGGAGATGCTGGGGATAAATAGGGACATAATATAGTGCACCTGAGAGAGGGCCATGGCCTCATGGGGAAGGGTCAGGGAAGAGATAGGGAAGGCCAGGAGATGCTGGGGATAAATAGGGACATAATATAGTGCACCTGAGAGAGGGCCATGGCCTCATGGGGAAGGGCCAGGGAAGAGATAGGGGAGGCCAGGAGATGCTGGGGATAAATAGGGACATAATATAGTGCACCTGAGAAAGGGCCATGGCCTCATGGGGAAGGGCCAGGGAAGAGATAGGGGAGACCAGGAGATGCTGGGGATAACTAGGGACATAATATAGTGCACCTGAGAGAGGGCCATGGCCTCATGGGGAAGTGCCAGGGAAGAGATAGGGGAAGCCAGGAGATGCTGGGGATAAATAGGGACATAATATAGTGCACCTGAGAGAGGGCCATGGCCTCATGGGGAAGGACCAGGGAAGAGATAGGAGAGGCCAGGAGATGCTGGGGATAAATAGGGACATAATATAGTGCACCTGAGAGAGGGCCATGGCCTCATGGGAAAGGGCCAGGGAGGAGATAGGGGAGGCCAGGAGATGCTGGGGATAAATAGGGATATAATATAGTGCACCTGAGAGAGGGCCATGGCCTCATGGGGAAGGGCCAGGGAAGAGATAGGGGAGGCCAGGAGATGCTGGGGATAAATAGGGACATAATATAGTGCACCTGAGAGAGAGCCACAGCCTCATGGGGAAGGGCCAGGGAATAGATAGGGGAGGCCAGGAGATGCTGGGGATAAATAGGGACATAATATAGTGCACCTGAGAGAGGGCCACGGCCTCATGGGGAAGGGCCAGGGAAGAGATAGGGGAGGCCAGGAGATGCTGGGGATAAATAGGGACATAATATAGTGCACCTGAGAGAGGGCCACGGCCTCATGGGGAAGGGCCAGGGAAGAGATAGGGGAGGCCAGGAGATGCTGGGGATAAATAGGGACATAATATAGTGCACCTGAGAGAGGGCCATGGCCTCATGGGGAAGGGCCAGGGAAGAGATAGGGGAGGCCAGGAGATGCTGGGGATAAATAGGGACATAATATAGTGCAACCTGAGAGAGGGCCATGGCCTCATGGGGAAGGGCCAGGGAAGAGATAGGGGAGGCCAGGAGAAGCTGGGGCTAAATAGGGACATAATATAGTGCACCTGAGAGAGGGCCATGGCCTCATGGGGAAGGGCCAGGGAAGAGATGGGAGAGGGCAGGAGATGCTGGGGATAAATAGGGACATAATATAGTGCACCTGAGAGAGGGCCATGGCCTCATGGGGAAGGGCCTGGGAAGAGATAGGGGAGGCCAGGAGATGCTGGGGATAAATAGGGACATAATATAGTGCACCTGAGAGAGGACCATGGCCTCATGGGGAAGGGCCAGGGAAGAGATAGGGGAGGCCAGGAGATGCTGGGGATAAATAGGGACATAATATAGTGCACCTGAGAGAGTGACATGGCCTCATGGGGAAGGGCCAGGGAAGAGATAGGGGAGTCCAGGAGATGCTGGGGATAAATAGGAACATAATATAGTGCACCTGAGAGAGGGCCATGGCCTCATGGGGAAGGGCCAGGGAAGAGATAGGGGAGGCCAGGAGATGCTGGGGATAAATAGGGACATAATATAGTGCACCTGAGAGAGGGCCATGGCCTCATTGGGAAGGGCCAGGGGAAGAGATAGGGGAGGCCAGGAGATGCTGGGGATAAATAGGGACATAATATAGTGCACCTGAGAGAGGACCATGGCTTCATGGGGAAGGGCCAGGGAAGAGATAGGGGAGGCCAGGAGATGCTGGGGATAAATAGGGACATAATATAGTGCACCTGAGAGAGGACAATGGCTTCATGGGGAAGGGCCAGGGTAGAGATAGGAGAGGCCAGGAGATGCTGGGGATAAATAGGGACATAATATTGTGCACCTGAGAGAGGGCCATGGCTTCATGGGGAAGGGCCAGGGAAGAGATAGGAGAGGCCAGGAGATGCTGGGGATAAATAAGGACATAATATAGTGCACCTGAGAGAGGGCCATGGCTTCATGGGGAAGGGCCAGGGAAGAGATAGGAGAGGTCAGGAGATGCTGGGGATAAATAGGGACATAATATAGTGCACCTGAGAGAGGGCCATGGCCTCATGGGGAAGGGCCAGGGAAGAGATAGGGGAGGTCAGGTGATGCTGGGGATAAATAGGGACATAATATAGTGCACCTGAGAGAGGGCCATGGCCTCATGGGGAAGGGCCAGGGAAGAGATAGAGGAGGCCAGGAGATGCTGGGGATAAATAGGGACATAATATAGTGCAGCTGAGAGAGGGCCATGGCCTCATGGGGAAGGGCCAGGGAAGAGATAGGGGAGGCCAGGAGATGCTGGGGATGAAATTAGAGGAAGCTACAAGCAAGAATGATAGTAAACAGAAATGTGACAGGCCCAAACAGCGCCCCACTACCCTAGCTACGTCCCTGGAGGAGACTGATGATAAGAATTTATCTCATCACGTCCCCCACATTTACGTCCTGCACTGGGCAGGTATAAGTTACAGGAGTGTGGGGGGAGGTGAAGGATTACCAATGTATTCTGTTTGGTTTGCTTGGGCCGTATTGGTATGTAATTCTGCATTCTGTTACAGCAGCTCATTTATCATTGTATATTTGCGGTTTAATCCCCGTAAAAAAACAGTTTTCAGTAGTTATCCAGAAATATTAAGTTTCCCTAAGACGAATGACAGAGGCACCGCGGGATACATCTCCCATACCTGCTGCCATCCCTCCACTCCCACTGGCAGCCACATCCCCCAGAGGTTCCTATGGGGGGGCACGATGCCGCCAAAGTTACCAACTGCCGGAAGGCGATGAATTATGGAGATTGTCCCCCCGATTGACTCAGGAGTGACCCTGTAGCGGAACGTTTTGGGCATAACCTCCGGAGGTTATTGTAGCAGTAGAGCGTCACTGTAATGACCCTGCACAGAAGGAGCCGCAGTTGGAGGCACTCAGCATCCCTCCCCTGAGAGCCACACACGTGTACAGTGCGTGAAACAGGCGTGTCAGTCCACATGCAAAAATGGATTTAGTTTTGCATAAACTATTATATTTATCAGGAGGAGGATGAGGAGCATCTATGGGGAGCGCCACCTGGTTTGTGGGCAGATATAGAGAGCTCATTGTGTGGGGTATGAGTGTACACGGAGTAGTTTGAGGGGGGGTTCTTCTCCTTATCTTGGCGCCTGGTTGTGTCGTTCACTGGGTAAAAGTTTTATACCTTGTTTCCATGAGGTGCAAAGTGAGGAACACAGAGCAGCAGGCGGGTGTGACATAGTCATAAATGGGCCCCTTACTGAGGGTGTGAAGTCAGCTAGGGTCACAGTCTGCAGGAACAAAACCTCTTATTATGTTGGTATTTTCTTCATTAAATAATTGGAATTTAGCCAGATTTATAAATAAAGACACCAGGAAATGTTATCAGAGAAACCCGCTCAACGGCAGAACAATGTGAGGAAATGCGCCAGTAATGTGATATAATACAGCGCTCTCACCAGCTACGTTCTGCGCAACAAATCAACACTGACTGCATGGATGCCATAGACACCGTTTCCTTATCCTCCCTGCTGGACTTCTCTCCCCTTCCCCCTCTCCCCTACCCCTTACCCTCTCTCCCCATCCTTCTCTCCCCTATCCCCTACCCCTGTGAGGTTCTGTATTTGTTCTGGACCCGGGGTGGTGATAGGAGCAGACACAGAAGCAGACTTAAATGAAAAAGTAGAGTTTTTAATAAGTGACTTAGGGCTCTATTTACTACAATCCGCATATTGAATGCGGATTGTAGTGTGATATTACCGAGTGAATTCGCATTGCGAATTCAGGTAATATCACAGGGATTTACTATAAATCCCTTGCAGGGACAGAGCTTGCGATAAACCTCTGTCCCTGCGGATCCCATCCGCACTCTAGTCGCGGTATTTTCGGAAAAAATACCGCGACTAAGAGCCCGCGCATGCGCCGACCGACCACCGCTACTACCCCCCCACCGACGCTAAGCCTCGCCCCCGGCCCTAAGCCCCGCCCCCCGTGATTGCGGACCCCCGCGACCCCCCCTCCACCCCACGACCCCCCCCTCCCTTCATTACACTTACCTGCATCCTCCTGGCCTCCGGTGGTCTTCTCCGGGCTTCCCGATCAGGTGATCTCCCATACTGCACTGGGGCCCGATCACCTGATGACCGGGCCCCAGTGCACTGTGGGAGACCAGCTGACCGGAGAGGAGCCATCACCGGAGGCCCGATCACCGGTCCCTGCATTCAGGTGAGTAAAAAAAAAAATTTTCAATTTTTTTTTTCTTTTTTTTACAGCAATCAGCTTGCGGTCTATTTAGACCACATAGCTGATTACTGGTACCAGCTCCCGCCTCTGCTCTCCCCGTTAGAGCAGAGTGGGAGCCCGGTAACCGGGGGAGACCCTGGATAACGCCACCTCCAGGTGGCGTTATTATCACAGGGCTTCCCCCGGTATTTTTTTACAATTTATTTTTAGTAACTTGCACACAGATCACATTTCCCATTACAATTATGGGAAATGCGATCTGCTTTACTAAAAATAAGTGATACTGGGGGTTGGAGTAGAATTTTACTAATTCTACTCCAATTGCCCTGTAATAAATACAGGTGAAACTAAAATAATGTGAAAAGGGTGTGAAAACACCCTTTTTCACTTTATTTTAGTAAAAATAATGTTAATAAATAGAGTCCTTAGAAGACATGGGAATGGCAAATGAAAAAGTCCAGGTATAGCACTAAAGTGCACTTGATAACTGTAGTGGGGGTTAATGGGGAAATGTCCAGATAGTGACAGGTAGGAACAGTCCAGTAAATAAGTATGGTGAGCTGTAACAAATGCAGGAATGATGAGCTGTAACAAATGCAGGCAGAGGTAGTGAAGTCCAGCTGGGAGTGAGATAAAGCAAGGTGCAGGGAAACAGCAGGTTCAGGTACTCAGGCAGGTGGGAAGGTATATGGAGGGTGCAGGGTAAGTCCAGCAGGCTGGAGCAGGCAAGGTTCAGGCTAGTAGCATAACAGACAGGCAGGCAGGTAAGGCACAGGTACTCTCTCTCTGCCGCAGCTGAGAAACACTTTGCACTGGCAAAGGAAGGAAGGCTTTGGACCTTCCTAAATACTCAGTGCCGCACTGTGACTGGCTGGAATGAGCACATGACCTACCAGGATTGGACAGCTGGAATCACATGGCCTCAGGCAAGATGTCAGCGCCCATGCCAACGGAATGGAAACACCACCAGACCTCACTAGGCCTAGTGACAATGTGCCCGCACAGAACCATGCGCAGCCAATGCCCCTCGCCAAACACAGCACCGCTGCCAGAGACCCCCCGCCATAACGACCTTACAGATAATACCCGGTGACTACCATGCTGAGAAACCCTGGCCATGACAGTACCCCCCCCCTTATGGGTGGCCCCAGGACACTCACCAGGCTTCTCCGGATGGGCAGTATGGAACCTCTTGATGAGTGCAGGAGCATGGACATCTCGGGCATTGGTCCAACAACATTCCTCTGGGCCGTAGCCCCTCCAGTTCAGTAGATACTGCAAATGTCCTCTGCGGAGATGGGAATCCAAGACCTGGGAGACCTCAAACTCTATGCCCCTTTCAGTCTGGACACGGGGAGAAGCAGGCAGACTCTGAAATTTGTTTAGCACTAGGGGTTTCAACAGGGAGACATGGAAAGAATTGGGAATTTTCAGATAAGGGGTAGTTGAAGGTGATAAGCCATGGGGTTAATGACTTCTATAATGGAGAAGGGTCCGATGAAGCGTGGATCAAATTTCATGGATGGCACTCGAAGTCGTAGGTTCCGGGTGGACAACCAGACCTGGTCTCCAACTTGCATACGTGGTATTTTCCTACGCTTCTTATCAGCTTGAAATTTGTAACGGGAGGACGCCTTCTCCAGGTCAGTACGAACTTGAGACCAGATTGAAGCAAATTTCCGTACAGAGGGCCTGATTCAGAGCCAGACGCTATTAGCAGATGCTCGTTCTAAAAAAAGGGGCCGGCTATTTAAATTGAGCGCTCGCTCTTTGCGGTGTGTTGATGCCTCTATGTCTGAGCGAGCGTACGAAAAATGCGCTCGCTATTTTGTAAAGACGCCCCTATGCTGTTCGCATCACACTCCGGTATTTATTAGATTAATCGGGAACATCAAAAGGCATCTGAACTGCTTGCAGTGCTTGTGGTAGGATTTCTTTCCCCTAATACTGCGAGCAGTTCAGGCTAAAAGACAAACAAGTGACGTGGTCGATGACGCTCCTTTACTAATTATGCACTCCCATTAAACGCCCTTTTGACCCTTAGGCATGCCTGCATTCGGATCTCTACTCCCCCATTTTCAAGCACCTTCCCCTGTTACCACCCACAAACGGTACATTCTGTCAATCAAATTAGCAGCACCTCGCTGTTTTGCAAGCGCACGATTTCCAACCGCAATGACTATTTTGCGCATGTGCATTACGACCCATGCACATGCGCAGTTGTGCGAACATCGCTCAGAGTGAACGAGTGGCTGCTTACGAGCGGCTCTGAATCAGGCCCAGTGTCTTCTACAGCTGGAACATCAAAGATGGGCAGGCTTTGAAATTCAGGGACCCAAGGATGAAGGCCGTAGACCACTTGGAATGGTGTTTGGTTCGTAGAAGAGTGGTAGGAGGTGTTATGAGCAAATTCAGCCCTTGGCAGCAATGCAGACCAATTGTCTTGGGAAGATGTCATAAAAATCCTCAGGAAGGTCTCAAGGTCTTGATTAACCCTCTCAGTGGAACCGTTGCTTTGTGGGTGATAAGCCGTAGAAAAATTTAGCTTTACTTGCAATACAGAACATAAGGATTTCCAAAATTTTGCTGTGAACTGAACACCACGGTCAGAGACTATCTCATCTGGAAGACCATGGAGACGGAAAATATGTTGAACGAACAAGTGAGCCAGGTCAGGGGTAGAATGCAATTTCTTTAGTGGTATGTAATGGACCATTTTAGAGAATCAGTCTACTATGACCCAGATGGTAGTGAACCCTTGAGAATTCATCAGATCCATGACGAAGTCCGTGGAGAGATGCATCCATGGACATGATGGAATAGGTAGTGGCAATAACTCACCAGCCGGTGCCTGACATGAAGATTTATGCTGGGCACATGAAGAACATGAAGAAATAAATTCCGACACGTCTGCTTTCATGGATGGCCACCAATAGCCTCTCTTTAAAAATTCCAAGGTCTTCCGGGTACCTGAGTGACCTGCAAAGCGAGAGGAATGATCCCAGATGAGGAGCTGCTTCCTTAACTCCGAGGCCATAAAAGACTTCCCTGTAGGAGGCTGTAGCTGTAAGGTGGCGAAGACTCTTGACTCCAAAACAGGGGTGTTTTGTTGATTCTCTGATTTGTCATCACAGGAAAGATCTGGACAGGGCATCTGCCTTTTGATTAAGGGCTCCAGACCGGAAGGTCAGGGTGAACTGGAACTGAGCAAAAAATATTGCACATCGGGCCAAACGAGTACTCACGCACTGAAGATTCTTGAGGTAGAGCAGATTTATATAGTCCATGAAGACAGTGAAGGGAAACTTGGCCCCTTCCAGCAGGTATCTCCATTCTTTCAAGGCTAACTTTACTGCTAAAAGTTCTAGTTCACCAATGGCATAATTTCTCTCAGCAGGAGAAAACTTCTTGGAGAAGAACCCACAAGAATTATCGTCATAACGCTGGGAAAGAACTGCACCCACGGCCTCTGAAGACGCATCCACTTCCACTAGATAAGGCCTATCCAGATCTGGTTGTCGTAAGACCTGAGCTGAAATAAACGCCTGTTTTAAAAGTTGACAGGCAGTCTCTGCTTCAGGTGGCCATAGGGCAGGGTTAGCATCTTTTCGGGTCAAGGCGGTAATGGGACCCAACAATGATGAAAATCCTTTAATAAAGCGTCTATAGTAGTTGGCGAACCCAAACAATCTCTGGATGGCTTTCAACGTTTGAGGATGGGACCAATCCAAAATCACCTGCACCTTCTTGGGGTCCATTTCTAGACTGGAGCCAGAGATGACATAACCAAGGAATGGCACACTGGGAACCCCAAAGACACATTTCTCCAGTTTGCAGTAAAGGTGGTTCTTTCTTAGACGGGACAATACTTCCTTCACATGGTCATGATGTTTTGTTACAGAAGACGAAAAAATCAATATATCGTCCAGGTAAACTACAACCGAGATGTACAACAGGTCCCAGAAAATCTCATTAACAAAGCCCTGAAACATGGCAGGGGCATTGCACAACCCAAAGGGCATCACAAGGTATTCAAAGTATCCATCTCTAGTATTAAAGGCGGTCTTCCATTCATCGCCAGCACGAATGCAGATGAAATTATAAGCCCCTCTCAGATCCAGCTTTGAGAATATGATGGACCCTTTAACTCTGTCAAACAATTCTGTGATCAGGGGAGGAGGATACCGATTCTTAATTGTTATATCATTGAAGCCCCGGTAATCTATACAAGGTCTTAGGCCTCCGTCTTTCTTGCCAACGAAAAAGAAGCCGGCTCCAGCGGGAGAGGTGGAAGGTCGAATAAATCCCTTTGCTAGGTTGTCCTGGATGTACTCTGACATGGCTTGAGTCTCAGGCATGGATAGAGGATAGGTGCGACCACGGGGTGGCATCTTGTCAGGCAGCAGCTCGATGGGACAGTCCCATTCTCTGTGGGGAGGTAAGACATTCGCCTGTTGCTCGGAAAAAACATCAGAGAACATCTGGTACTCTTCGGGTATAGCTGGAGATGTTAATGAAGCTGTCTTACTTACAGGTCGTATTTTGGGAAGACAGGATTTCTGACAGTCAGTTCCCCATGAAAGAATCTGCATTGAACACCAGTCTATCCTGGGATTATGTTGGCGTAACCAGAATAGTCCCAAGATGATTTCTTGAGAAGCCTACTACTGGTTGAGTTTCCTTGGTGACCACTCCTTTAGCTAGAGGATGTCCATCTACAGAGGTCAGAGAAATTGCTTGCTTGAGAGATGAACAAAGAATCTGTAGTTTATCAACTAGATAGATAGATATATAGATATGAGATAAATATGAGATAGATAGATAGATGTGAGATAGATAGATATGAGATAGATAGATTACATTTAGGACAGGCATCGGAATCAGAAGTCCCTATCAGGAATCTGCGATGTGGAGAAAGATATCCCTTATGGAATATATCATAGAACATTTCCCTATACAGGTTGAGTCTCCCATATCCAAAGTGCTTGGTAGATAGATAGATTTTCCCCGTGCTGCTCCCGACTTCTGGAACTCTCTCCCTCTCCCCATCAGACTCTCCATTTATTTATAATCCTTCAAACGGGCTCTCACTACTTCATCACAGCATCATCCTAACCTGCAGCTCCATGCTCCTTCCTCACTATCTACCCCATCTGTGTCACCCCTGTCTGTCTACCCCTTCCCTTTAGAATGTAAGCTCTCACGAGCAGGGCCCTCCGCTCGTGTGCTTTTCCTTTTCTTTATTATACTATTATACTATTCTCTGCTCCATACTCCATACAACAGCACATATCCCTTGTCTTCTGCCACCCTGCTACTTATATGAGGGTTATGACGCTATTGCAGTAATGTTTATATACCCTGTCCTTGCTCTACATTGTCTTGTACTGTAAGTCACTGTCAGTGGCAAACGCAGGATTTTGAAAGGGGGGTTTTCAAATTCAGGGTTACCAAACCAATGAAAAAACATCTAGCCACAAATAAATAGACAGATAGATAGATAGATAGATAGATAGATAGATAGATAGATATGAGATAAATATGAGATAGATAGATGTGAGATAGATAGATATGAGATAGATAGATAGATGTGAGATAGATAGATAGATAGATAGATAGATAGATAGATAGATAGATAGAAAGATAGATGTGAGATAGATAGATCTATAGATATGAAATAGATAGATAGATCTATAGATATGAGATAGATAGATATGAGATAGATAGATAGATAGATAGATAGATAGATAGATAGATAGATAGATAGATAGATAGATAGGTAGAGCTTACACAGGATTTAGGACCACTACAGTAAAATATACCACTCAGCCTATGACGGGGTACACACACACACACACACAGACACACACTGACTGACACAGACACACACAGACACACACCTCTATCACTAAAAAACATGAATGCAGAAGGTAAATAAATACAGCCACATGATTTATTAAAGACCCACCTCCCCCCAGTTATGACCCCCTCTTTGTAGTGCCCACAGTAGTACCCCTTATGCAGTGGCCCCAGTAGTAACCCTTATATAGTGCCCACAGTAGTAGTCCCCCAGTAGTGCCCCTTATATAGTGTCCCAAGTAGTAGTCTCCCTATCCAGTGCCCCCATAATGGGCCACCTCCCTATTCAGTGCCCCCAGTAGCGCCCCCCCTATACAGTGCCCCTAGTAGTGGCCACCCCCCATACAGTGCCCCCCTATACAGTTCCCCTAGTAGTGGCCACCCCCCTATACAGTGCCCCTAGTAGCGGCCACCCCCCTAACCAGTGCCCCTAGTAGTGACCAGCCCCCCTATACAGTTCCCCCAGTAGTGCCCCCCCTATACAGTGCCCCTAGTAGCAGCCACCCCCCCTATACAGTGCCCCCAGTAGCGCCCCCCTATACAGTGCCCCTAGGAGCGGCCACCCCCCTATACAGTGCCCCTAGTAGTGACCAGCCCCCCTATCAGAGTTCCCCCAGTAGTGCCCCCCCTATACAGTGCCCCTAGTAGTGGCCACCCCCCCTATATAGTGCCCCCAGTAGTGCGTCCCCTATGAAGTGTCAGTGCACCTTACATATACACACAGACAAAAAAAATAACACAACTTAACTGAATCCCCACTCCTGCCGTGACCGCCGCTGTCTGCTGCGGGGGGAGCCGAAAGTTGGAGCTCATGAGTGAGCTCCAGCCGGCTCCCTCTGTTGACGCAGCAGCCAATGAGAGTCTGTCTGACTATTTGGCAGCTAAAATAAACACACTGCCGCTGGGTAGTATGAGTTTACTACCCGTTACCGGCGGCACCGCACTATACTTGTGATTGGCGGGCAGGGGGGCTATCCGGGTACTCAGAAACCCCCCCTCCGTGCGCACCTGACTGTTCTCTTGTTCTGCTCAACTGTTTATGTACTGCGGAAGCTTTGTGGTTCCAGATAAATAAAGGATAATAATAATAATATTCACTGCTGTTTACAGAACTGGAACATACAAAGAGCAAGGAACAACACCAACATCAACACACATCATAAATAACACTGTGGGCTCCATTTTATTTATTTTTTTAAAACTTATTTTTTTTCAGAAAGGAGCAAATAAAAATAATTCAGAGAACGCACAATAACCAATATAATGTACATAAAAAAAATACAATAATTGGCAAATACACAAAATCATAAAACATAATGAAAACAAAATAAAATATCTGGCAATTAAAGAAAAACCAGCAATGTATGCATTTGAAACAGTAAACGGGTTAAATAAATTATATCAAGATCAAAATCGACAGGCGCGGTCGGCAACTCTCCCAGATTGGACTGTAGAAGCGGACCTCGGCAAATTAATTGGGGCGTCTTCTAATATAAATCTAGTTTCATACTACTGAGTGGAGTGAAAACATTTATGTAGTTGAGTCCTTATATCCTCTGACTAGGAATCAATGAACCCCTCCCAAATATGAAAAAGTGTTTCAGTACGTTCCTCCTTATGTAATGAAGCCTCCAACCAGTCCATTTGAAACACATAACATAATTTGGATTTAAATAAATGTATAGAGGGAAGTTCTTTATGAATCCATTGGTGTAAAATACATTTACCAGCAGCAGCAGAAATGATAAGAATCAATTTTTTACTAACCAGCAACATTTGTATTGTAGAAGGTACAAACCCTAAACCTGCCCATTCTGCAGTCAAGGGTAAATAGTTAAGGAGGTAGGTTAATGCGAACCTCCCAACCTGTCTCCAAAAAAAGGTTATTAGGGGCAGTCCCACATGCATTGCATGAACGTAGCATTTGGACTATTACATTTAGGACAGGCATCGGAATCAGAAGTCGCTATCAGGAATCTGCGATGTGGTGAAAGATATCCCTTATGGAATATATCATATAACATTTCCCTATACAGGTTGAGTCTCCCATATCCAAAGTGCTTGGGACCAGGGGTATTTTGGATATCGGAATATTCCGTATTTTGGAATATTTGAATTAGGGGTGTGCACCGGCCACTTTTCGTGTTTTGTGTTTTGGTTTTGGATCTGGATCTTTCTTCGTGTTTTGGATCTGGATTGGTTTTGCCAAAACCACCCTTCCGTGTTTTGGGTTCTGGGTTTTGTGTTTTGGATCTGTATTTTTTTGAAAAAAAGCATAAAAACAGCTAAAATCACAGAATTTGTAGGTTTTTCTGTTCCTATGCTATTATTAACCTCAATAACCTTAATTTCCACTCATTTCCAGTCTATTCTGAACACCTCACACCTCACAATAGTGTTTTTATGTCCAAAAGGTTGCACCAAGGTAGCTGGATGACTATGCTAAGCGACACGAGTGGGCGGCACAAACACGTGACCCATCTAGGAGTGACACTGCAGTGGCAGACAGGATGGCAGTTTGAAAAACTAGGCCCCAAACTGTACATAATGCAAAGAAAAAAAAGAGGTGCAAGATGGAATTGTCCTTGGGCCCTCCCACCCACCCTTATGTTGTTTAAACAGGACATGCACACTTTAACAAACCAATCATTTCAGCGCCAGGGTCTGCCACACAACTGTGGCTGAAATGATTGGTTCGTTTGGGCCCCCACAAAACAAGCTGGCAATTAATGTGTCCCTGCACAAACTGGCTCTATGGAGGCAAGATGTCATCCTCATCCTCCTCATCCACCGATTCCTCACCCTCTTCAGTGTGTACATCCTCATCCTCACAAAGTATTAACTCGTCCCCACTTGAA
This sequence comes from Taudactylus pleione, assembly GCA_031769625.1. Classification (NCBI taxonomy): domain Eukaryota; kingdom Metazoa; phylum Chordata; class Amphibia; order Anura; family Myobatrachidae; genus Taudactylus; species Taudactylus pleione. The sequence continues at coordinate 657,923 of JAUIMM010001179.1, read as the reverse complement.
TCCACCACAGGTCCCTCTGTACGTTCTGGAGGCTGGTCTCCCTGGAAGAGCTGATAATTCATTTTGATGAACATCATCTTCTCCACATTCTGTGGAAGCAACCTCCTACGCCTTTCGCTGACAAGGTTCCCGGCTGCACTAAACACTCTTTCGGAGTTCACACTGGAGGGGGGGCAACTCAGGTAAAATAGAGCCAGTTTGTACAGGGACCTCCAAATTGCCTCTTTTTCCTGCCAGTACAGGTATGGACTGTCTGACATGCCTACTTGGATGCTGTCACCGATGTAATCCTCCACCATTCTGTCAATGGTGACAGTATCATATGCAGTGACAGTAGACATGTCAGAAATTGTTGCCAGGTCCTTCAGTCCGGACCAGATGTCCAAACTTGGTCCTGCCTGCCCTGCATCACCGCCAGCGGGTTGCTTAGGATACCTAAGTTTTTTCCTGGCAGCCCCAGTTGCGGGAGAAAATGAAGAAGGAGCTGTTGACGTGTCACGTTCCACTTCAGCTGACAGTGTGTTCACCAGCAGGTCTTTGCACCTCTGCAGGCTTGTGTCGGCCGGAAAGAGAGACACCACATAGGCTTTAAACCTAGGATCGAGCACGGTGGCCAAAATGTAGTGGTCTGATTTCAACAGATTGACCACCCTGGAATCCTGGCAAAGCGAATGAAGGGCTTCATCCACAAGTCCCACATGCCGAGCGGAATCGCTCCGTCTTAGCTCCTCCTTCACTTTCTCCAGCTGCTTCTGCAAAAGCCTGATGAGGGGAATGACCTGACTCAAGCTGGCAGTGTCTGAACTGACTTCACGTGTGGCAAGTTCGAAGGGCTGGAGAACCTTGCACAACACGGAAATCATTCTCCACTGCGCTTGAGTCAGGTGCATACCCCCTCCTTTGCCTATGTCATAGGTGGATGTATAGGCTTGAATGGCCTTTTGCTGCTCCTCCATCCTCTGAAGCATATAGAGGGTTGAGTTCCACCGCGTCACAACCTTTTGCTTCAGGTGATGGCGGGGCAGGTTCAAGAGTGTTTGCTGGCGCTCCAGTCTTCGGCACGCAGTCGCTGAATGGCGAAAGTGGCCTGAAATTTTTTGGGACACCCAAAGCGTCTCCTGCACGCCCCTGTCGCTTTTCAGAAAATTCTGCACCACCAAGTTTATTGTGTGAGCAAAATATGGGACATGCTGGAATTTGCCCAGATGTAATGCCCGCACAATATTGGTGGCGTTGTCAGATATCACAAATCCCCAGGAGAGTCTAAGTGGGGTAAGCCACTGGGCGATGATTTCCCTCAGTTTCTCTAAGAGGTTGTCGGTGGTGTGCCTCTTACTGAAACTGGTGATACACAGCGTAGCCTGCCTTGGAACGAGCTGGCGTTTCTGAGATGCTGCGACTGGTGACGCTGCTGCTGTTGCTGCGTAAGGTGATACATCTACCCAGTGGGCTGTCACAGTCATATAGTCCTTAGTCTGCCCTGTTCCACTTGTCCACATGTCCGTGGTTAAGTGGACATTGGCTACAGCGGCATTTTTCAGGACACTGAGGACACTTTTTCTGACGTTTCTGTACAGTCTCGGTATCGCCTGCCTAGTGAAGTGGAATCTAGACGGGATTTGGAACCGGGGACACACTACCTCCAGCAATTGTCTAAATCCCACTGCACTAATGGCGGATACCGGACGCACGTCTAACACCAACATAGCAGTCAAGGCCTCAGTTATACGTTTTGCTTCAGGATGACTGCTGTCGTACTTCATCCTCCTCGCTAAGGACTGTTGGAGGGTCAATTGTTTAGTAAAAGTAGTGGTGTTCCTACTTCCTCTCTGGGATGATGAACGACTCCCAGCAGCAGCAACAGCAGCAGCGGCAGCAGGAGGCGTAGCAATGCAGGATCCTCCGGAGGAATCCCGCATAGGAGAGTCAGTCATGCCAGTGACATGGCCTGCAGGACTTCTTCCGATCCTGACTAAGGAGGAAATTGACGAGGAGGGAGTTGACGGTGTGGTTTGCAGGCGCTTGGATACAACAGGACAACGGGATTTAGGTGTCCCTGGACTGCTTACGGTCTTAGCCAAAGTTTCTGAACTTGACAGTAACTTTTTATGAACGCGCTGCAGGTGCCGTATAAGGGAGGATGTTCCTAGGTGGTTGACGTCCCTACCCCTACTTATTTCACCTTTACATATGGTACATATGGCAAGACAGTTGTTGTCTGGATTTGGATAGAAATATTGCCAGACCAAAGAGGTGGAATGTTTGGTCTTCTGCCCAGGCATGACCGTGATGGGCTTTTTCATCCCACGGACAACAACTGTCTCCCCCGGAGCCTGATTTAAACAAACCACATCACCATCAGAATCCTCCTCGCCAACTTCCTCCTCAGCGCCAGCTACACCAGTATCCTCATCCTGTTGTACTTCAACAGTGACATCTTCAATTTGCATATCAGCAAGTGGACTGTGGGTGCTCCTTTCAGCACTTGCAGGGGGCGTGCAAATGGTGGAAAGAGCCACCTCTTCCCGTCCAGTACTGGGAAGGTCAGGCATCGCAACCACCACCACACTTGGACTCTCCTTGGGGATTTGTGATATCTTCTTAGAAAGCACAGTTCTTCACTGTGCTTTTGCCAGCTTAACTCTTTTGATTTTTTTAGTGGGAGGAGTGCTTCCATCGTCATGTGAAGCTGAACCACTAGTCATGAACATACTAGGGATCGACCTTAGCCGTTCCTTGCCACTCCGTGTCGTAAATGGCATATTGACAAGTTTACGTTTCTCTTCAGCTGATTTAAATGTCTTTTTCAAGGTCATTTTCCTGAACTTTGCCATTTGGGATTGTATGTGCCCTCTACTATGACATTGGGCATCGACCTTGGCAGACGACGTTGATGGCATGTTATCGTCTATGTCATGACTAGTGGCAGCAGCTTCAGCACTAGGAGGAAGTGGTTCTTGATCTTTCTCTATTTTATTTTTATTCAGAGAAAGTTTGGTCCTCCATTTATGTTATATCGATTTGATATATACGTGCGGCTAAACACAGAAAATATTTTTTTATTTTTGCTGGAGAGCAGTGCACTTTGTGGGTTACACCAGCCTTTAAGAAATGAGCCAGCCGGCTCTTTACTTATGGGACACAGGCGCACGCTTGGCACTACTTTGTTGATGCACGTGCGGCTACTGCGCACACAATTCACAAACACAGAAAATATTTTTTTTTTTGGTTTGGACTGGAGTGTACTTTGGGGGTTACAGCACCCTTTAACGGTCAAGCCAGCCGGCCCTTTACTTATGACACAGGCGCACGCATGGCACTACTTTGTTGATGCACGTGCGGCTACTGCGCACACAATTCACAAACACAGAAAATAATTTTTTTTTGGTTTGGACTGGAGTGTACTTTCGGGGGTTACAGCACCCTTAACGGTCAAGCCAGCCGGCCCTTTACTTATGACACAGGCGCACGCTTGGCACTACTTTGTTGATGCACGTGCGGCTACTGCGCACACAATTCACAAACACAGAAAATAATTTTTTTTTGGGTTTGGACTGGAGTGTACTTTCGGGGGTTACAGCACCCTTTAACGGTCAAGCCAGCCGGCCCTTTACTTATGACACAGGCGCACGCTTGGCACTACTTTGTTGATGCACGTGCGGCTACTGCGCACACAATTCACAAACACAGAAAATAATTTTTTTTTTGGTTTGGACTGGAGTGTACTTTCAGGGATTACAGCACCCTTTAACGGTCAAGCCAGCCAGCCCTTTACTTATGACACAGGCGCACGCTTGGCACTACTTTGTTGATGCACGTGCGTCTACTGCGCACACAATTCACAAACACAGAAAATTATTATTTTTTTGGTTTGGACTGGAGTGTACTTTGGGGGTTACAGCACCCTTTAACGGTCAAGCCAGCCGGCCCTTTACTTATGACACAGGCGCACGCTTGGCACTACTTTGTTGATGCATGTGCGGCTACTGCGCACACAATTCACAAACACAGAAAATATATATTTTTTTGGTTTGGACTGGAGTGTACTTTCGGGGGTTACAGCACCCTTAACGGTCAAGCCAGCCGGCCCTTTACTTATGACACAGGCGCACGCTTGGCACTACTTTGTTGATGCACATGCGGCTACTGCGCACACAATTCACAAACACAGAAAATAATTTTTTTTTGGTTTGGACTGGAGTGTACTTTGGGGGTTACAGCACCCTTTAACGGTCAAGCCAGCCGGCCCTTTACTTATGACACAGGCGCACGCTTGGCACTACTTTGTTGATGCACGTGCGGCTACTGCGCACACAATTCACAAACACAGAAAATAATTTTTTTTTGGTTTGGACTGGAGTGTACTTTGGGGGTTACAGCACCCTTTAACGGTCAAGCCAGCCGGCCCTTTACTTATGACACAGGCGCACGCTTGGCACTACTTTGTTGATGCACGTGCGGCTACTGCGCACACAATTCACAAACACAGAAAATAATTTTTTTTTTGGTTTGTACTGGAGTGTACTTTGGGGGTTACAGCACCCTTTAACGGTCAAGCCAGCCGGCCCTTTACTTATGACACAGGCGCACGCTTGGCACTACTTTGTTGATGCACGTGCGGCTACTGCACACACAATTCAAAAACACAGAAAATATATTATTTTTTTAGCACTTGGGGGGAGCACCCCTGATGGACAGAGCACCCCCTGGACAACACTACAGCACCCCTTTAGGACTGGGACACTGCACAGGACTTTGGAGTGGACACAGCCCCTATGGAGAACTGACTGCACAACACAGTCCAGCCAGCCCCTATGGACTTTGAAGTAGTGGACACAGCCCCTATTAACAACAGCAGCACAGCACAACACAGCCAGCCCCTATGGACTTTGAAGTAGTGGACAACAGCAGCACTACACTACACTACACTACACAGCCCTAACTCCCACCCTCCCTCTTCACTGTCCACAGCCGAGTGAGAAAATGGCGCCGACGCGGGTACCTTATATAGGATCCAAAACCCGCGAGACTCGGAAGGCGGGATGATGACGTTTTGCCTCGATTTCAGATCCGAGTCAGGCGGGAAAAGTCGAGCCTGACTCGGATCGGACTCGGATCGGGGGGGCTCGGGGGGGTTCGGATTTCAGAAATCCGAACCCGCTCACCCCTAATTTGAATACTATAATGAAATATCTTGGGTATGGGACCCAAATCTAAACACAGAATGCATTTATGTTCTATATACACCTTATACACACAGCCTTCCAGGTCATTTTATACAATATTTTTAATAATTTTGAGCATCAAAAAAAGTTTGGGTACATACATGAAATTAATTTACGTTTCATATACACCTTATACACACAGCCTGAAGGTTTTGTATACTGTATATTAATGATTTTGTGCTTTTAAAAACAGTTTGTGTACATTGAACCATCAGTAAGCAAAGGTTTCACTTTCTCAGTCATACTAAAAATATTCCGTAATTCGGAATATTACGTATTTCGGAATATTTGGATGTGGGAGACTCAACCATGGACACAGATAATGTTTGAATGGAATATGTGAATGTATTTAAAAGAAGGTCAATTGTTATATGTGGAAAAATTTGTGTCCAGGAAAATATACCAGTCTCTAATTTTGTCAAAACTAGGGGGTCATGTATTAATTGATAAAATATTGAAATAGTTTTCCTACCAGACGAAGACCTTGCTAGTGTAACGTCTAAGGGATTGGACCAATCTTGTGTGGATAAATGCTTACCAACTAACCTGGCGTAGTGTTGAGCTTGATATAGAGTATGAGAACGAGGTATCTCAAATTTGTCCACGAGTGCCTGTACTTGGTGAGGAGATTTAGCAGTAGTATCCACCAATGCACTGATATGGGAAATGCCCCTAGATTTCCAAGATAGAAAAAGTTGTGGTGCCCGCCCATGTTGAAAATCCGGATTAGCTCCCAGGGAAGAAATGGTGAGTGATGGTTATTGAGACCCTTCTTATGTCTGGTAAAATGCCAAACAGTCCAAGAAGACATTAAGAGTGGATTTTCGGATATTGAAGGGAGTATTTCTGGTTTATGATTGTGAGTAATGAGAGTAAATGCTGATGCGGTGAGAAGGACTGGTCTATGACCGCATTTGTGTGAAAATCTGTGCCGTGAATCCAGTCACGAATGTATCGGAGGATTCCAGAATGATTGTATAGTTTCAAATTTGGTAGGTCTACACGCCGTTGGCCACAAATTGCTGCATCTTGAGTATACTAATCCGTGGTCTTTCATTCTGCCTAATAAATTTACGAAACGTAGTATAGATTAATTTTTCGTCCGATGTGGATAACAGAACCGGGAGCATCTGAAGTGGGTAAAGAACTTTCGGGAACATGATAATTTTTAATAGGTGGATACGCCGCAAATAAGACAACATTAGGTGATTCCATTTATCTAATTCCCCTAGTGCTTCTTTTATTATTTTGGCTATATTAAATGTATACATATTATGAATGTTATGTGGGAGAAGGATTCCAAGATATTTAATATAGCCGGTAGCCCATTTTATCCGATAGCCTGAACAACCAGGAGGGGTGGCCTTGGGGACCCAGAAGCATACCTTGTGACTTGTCATGGTTAATGGTAAAACCAGAAACCACTCCATAGTCTTCTAATTTGTGTAATAAAGGAGGCAATGTGGTCTCCGAATACGGTAGGTCATCAGCAAAGGCCACAATCTTTGTTTCGTGGGGTCCTAATTTTATGCCCTGAAAGGTGGGCCAGGATTGCAACGATCTCAAAAGGGGGTCTAGGGCGATATTAAAGAGGAGTGGGGACATACCTGTCTCGTACCTCGTGGAATAGTGATCGGGGGTCCGCGCTCTCCATGAATTAATAATAAGGTAGAAGGCGCAGAGTATAAATATCTAAATAGTTGAGAGAAGACATTTCCAAATGCTCTGATCTGAAATATCCGCAATAAGTGATGCCAAGAGACAGTGCCAAAAGCCTTCTCAGCATCTAGGCTAAGAAGCTTAGTAGGAGCATCAACAGTATTATTGGAGGCAGAAATTATTGCAGCCAAGGCGGTGCGAACCCCTTTAACGGAGTATCTATCATGAGTATACCATAGCTGGTGTGGAGTTAGGATGTCTGGTAGAATAGACTGAAGATCGTTAGCCATTATTTTTGATAATATCTTAAAGTCCTGATTAAGTAGAGTTATGGGCCTATTAGAGGCTACAAGCTCTGGGTCTCTGTCCGGTTTTGGAAGCAAAATAGTGTGAGATTCAGTGAAAGAGGGAAAAGGAATATGATCCTTGTGAATTCTTCTACAAAATGAAGTAAGAATAGGGACTATGGACCTTATTCAGAGTCGTTCGTTGCGGCCGCACGGTCATACGCCACCGATATTCGCTAAACTGCACATGCGTAAAATTCGCAGTGCGCGTGCGCAAACTAGCTATTACGATCAGAAATTGCTCTCTCCTTCAACTTGGCCAGGTCGTTAGTTTGAGTGACAGGATGAGGCGTTTGTGGGTGGTAACAGGGGAAGGTGCTTGTGAACGGGGGAGTGGAGATCTGGACGCAGGCGTGCCTGACTATGCAAACGGCGTTTTATGGGAGTGCATAATTAAGTAGTGTCATGGCACATGTGACATGGGAGGTTTTTACACTGACTTGATCGTAGAGCTTAAGAGAGGGTATGGTCAACCTTAAGCTCTACGACCAGCTCCGATGGTTCCCGATTAATCCTTATATGCCAGGAGATGACGTGTAATGGGAACGAGAAGGGGGCGTACTTTTAGTCTTACGGCCGCAGCGTCCCCTCGCTCGTCCAGCTAACGATCCCATCTTAGCGACGCAACTTGCGAGCGCTTCATTTACATATCTGGCCCCTTTTTCCTTACGACCGTGCCGCCGCAACGACCGACTCTGAATGAGGTCCTATATGTGGTTTTAAGAGTTTGAAATATTCTCTGGTGTAGCCATCGGGTCCCGGGGATTTATTGTTTGGAAGTTCAGATATCACCATAGAAACTTCCTCTTCCTCAATGTCATTTTTAAGGATTTCCCGAGCATCGGAAAGTCTAGGTAGCTTCGCTTCATCTAGCAAGCAATCGTGTAAAAGGTGGGCTCTATTTGTAAACATTATATGTACTAAAATAAAGTGCTAAAGGCTGTTTTGTGTTGTCACACCCTTTTCATATTATGTTAGTATCACCTATAGTTATTACAGGGCAATTGGAGTAGAATTCGTAAAATTCTACTCCAACCCCTAAGTATCACTTATGTTTAGTAATCAGATCTCATTTCCCATAATTGTAATGGAAAATGTGATCTCACCAAAGTTACTAAAAATAAATTGTGAAAAAATACCGGGGAAAGCCCTGTGATAATAACGCCAACTGGAGATGGCGTAATCCAGGGTCTCCCCCGGTTACCGGCCTCCTGCCCTGCTATAACGGGGAGAGCAGAGCCCGGAGCCGGCCCCAGTGATCAGCTGTGTGGTCTAAACAGGCTGCAAGCTGATCACTGCTATAAAAACAAAACACTTACCTGCATCCAGGGATCATGGATTGTAGTAAAAAAAGGCTTGTATCATCCAGTACTTACACTGACACCCTACATACATCCATATACCATACAGTCACCCATTACTTACACTAACACCCTACACCCCATATACTAAACAGTGTCACCCATTACTTACACTGACACCCTACACCCCATATACTAAACAGTGTCACCCATTACTCTCTATACTAACACCTTACACATCACTACACCCCATATATAACACTGTGTCACACACTCTCTATACTAACACCTTACACATCACTACACCCCATATATAACACTGTGTCACCCATGCCCTACACTAACACCCTACACATCACTACTCCCCATATATAACACTGTCACATACTCTCTATACTAACACCTTACACATCACTACACCCCATATATAACACTGTGTCACCTACTCTCTATACTAACACCTTACACATCACTACACCCCATATATAACACTGTGTCATCCACTCTCTATACTAACACCTTACACATCACTACACCCCATATATAACACTGTGTCACACACTCTCTATACTAACACCTTACACATCACAACACCCCATATGTAATACTGTGTCACCCACTCTCTATACTAACACCTTACATATCACTACACTCCATATATAACACTGTGTCATCCACTCTCTATACTAACACCTTACACATCACTACACCCCATATATAACACTATGTCATCCACTCTCTATACTAACACCTTACACATCACTACACACCATATATAACACTGTCACCCACTCTCTATACTAACACCTTATACATCACTACTTCCCATATATAACATTGCGTCACCCACTCTCTATACTAACACCTTACACATCACTACACCCCATATATAACACTGTGTCACCCATGCCCTACACTAACACCCTACACATCACTACTCCCCATATATAACACTGTCACATACTCTCTATACTAACACCTTACACATCACTACACCCCATATATAACACTGTGTCACCTACTCTCTATACTAACACCTTACACATCACTACACCCCATATATAACACTGTGTCATCCACTCTCTATACTAACACCTTACACATCACTACACCCCATATATAACACTGTGTCACCCACTCTCTATACTAACACCTTACACATCACTATACCCCATATATAACACTGTCACATACTCTCTATACTAACACCTTACATATCACTACACTTCATATATAACACTGTGTCATCCACTCTCTATACTAACACCTTACACATCACTACACCCCATATATAACACTGTGTCATCCACTCTCTATACTAACACCCTACACATCACTACACCCCATATATAACACTGTGTCATCCACTCTCTATACTAACACCTTACACATCACTACACCCCATATATAACACTGTGTCATCCACTCTCTATACTAACACCTTACACATCACTACACCCCATATATAACACTGTCATCCACGCTCTATACTAACACCTTACACATCACTACACCCCATATATAACACTGTGTCATCCACTCTCTATACTAACACCTTACACATCACTACACCCCATATATAACACTGTCACCCACTCTCTATACTAACACCTTACACATCACTACACCCCATATATAACACTGTGTCATCCACTCTCTATACTAACACCTTACACATCACTACACCCCATATATAACACTGTGTCACCCATGCCCTACACTAACACCCTACACATCACTACTCCCCATATATAACACTGTCACATACTCTCTATACTAACACCTTACACATCACTACACCCCATATATAACACTGTGTCACCTACTCTCTATACTAACACCTTACACATCACTACACCCCATATATAACACTGTGTCACACACTCTCTATACTAACACCTTACACATCACTACACCCCATATATAACACTGTGTCACACACTCTCTATACTAACACCTTACACATCACAACACCCCATATGTAATACTGTGTCACCCACTCTCTATACTAACACCTTACATATCACTACACTCCATATATAACACTGTCACATACTCTCTATACTAACACCTTACATATCACTACACTCCATATATAACACTGTGTCATCCACTCTCTATACTAACACCTTACACATCACTACACCCCATATATAACACTGTGTCATCCACTCTCTATACTCACACCCTACACATCACTACACCCCATATATAACACTGTGTCATCCACTCTCTATACTAACACCTTACACATCACTACACCCCATATATAACACTGTGTCACACACTCTCTATACTAACACCTTACACATCACTACACCCCATATATAACACTGTGTCACCCACTCTCTATACTAACACCTTACACATCACTATACCCCATATATAACACTGTGTCATCCACTCTCTATACTAACAACTTACACATCACTACACCCCATATATAACACTGTGTCACCCACTCTCTATACTAACACCTTACACATCACTATACCCCATATATAACACTGTGTCATCCACTCTCTATACTAACACCTTACACATCACTACACCCCATATATAACACTGTGTCATCCACTCTCTATACTAACACCTTACACATCACTACACCCCATATATAACACTGTCACCCACTCTCTATACTAACACCTTACACATCACTACACCCCATATATAACACTGTGTCACACACTTTCTATACTAACACCTTACACATCACTACATCCCATATATAACACTGTGTCACCCACTCTCTATACCAGGGGTTCCCAACCACGGTCCTCAAGGCACACCAACAGTCCAGGTTTGAAGGATCGTCATACTTGAGCACAAGTGTCTCTTAATTAGTATTGCAGTTAATTTGATTTGACCATCTGTGTTCAAGCATGGATATCACTAAAACCTGGACTGTTAGTGTGCCTTGAGGACCGAGGTTGAGAAACGCTGCTCTATACTAACAACTTACACCCTATATTTCTCTTTCATCCACTAGGGAACACTGGAGGTGCTTACGCTGGGGTATAGAGGCGTGGATAACTGGAGCCGGCACTTTAAATAATTTAGAAGTGTGAAGCTCCTCCCCCTCTATGCCCCATCAGCCCTCAGTTTAGAAAATGTGCCTCTAGGAGCTGGTCACTGCAGCAAATACATTTATTTTATTTAATTTTATTTTAAGACATCTTTTACACACCTATAGGTACCCTTCGCCACCTATCTAAAAGGTGGGGCCCGGGTACCTGGCACCCTGGTGTTTTAGCAAACACCAGGAAGGAGTGCACAGGGCTCATTACAAGAGCTCCTGACAGCTCCTTACCGCCACAGCAAGTCTTCACCCAAGAACAAGAAGACTCTGCTGACCTGCCGAGAAGCCTCTCCGGGGACACGCAGTGAGTAACAAGCTGCGCATCCCCCGGCTCCTGCCCCCGCTGCCCCGCACTGACACAGCAGGCTGCGCTGTGTGGCTGTGTGCATAGCGCTGCTAGACAGCGCTACTATTTCCCGATGTCAGCGCTGCCCTGGGCTGTGTTAGATACACTGCGCTACACGCTGCTCCCTGCTTCTCCCCTCTCCCCGCTGATACACGCGGGTAGCGCGGAGGGGAGGGGGGGGGGATGGACATAGCAGCCATATTGGACCCTTAGGGCATGAAGAAGGGGGCGGGGCCTATTTAACTCAGGCTCTCTCTCTATATTCGGCAAGCGGCTGTAGATAACAGCGTGGCTACCGTTTATTAACTCTTAACTGCCTGCATCTCTCCTTTATACAGGAGAATTGCAGCAGACCTGAAGGCTGGATTCTTTGGATCCCCCATTACTGGCTACAGCAGCTACAAGTTAAGCAGAGGCTGTGTATAATACACTGGGGGTGCAGGGAATCTGATCTGTGGGAAGGGAGTGGGGTGTATCTCCTCCTCTGTGTCCCAAGCCAGCCTTCTGCTTTCTTTACTTCTGTATATACTCTGTCCCTCTGTATATACTCTGTCCCTCTGTATATACTCTGTCCCTCTGTATATACTCTGTCCCTCTGTATATACTCTGTCCCTCTGTATATACTCTGTCCCTCTGTATATACTCTGTCCCTCTGTATATACTCTGTCCCTCTGTATATACTCTGTCCCTCTGTGTGTGGTGACTGTGTGTATCTATGTCAAACAGAACAAAAGCGTCTCAAAAGATGTTTGTTTGTTCTAGGTGTAACAACAAACTATATAAGCCGCATGCGGCTGGGTCCACGTTATGTGATGCTTGTATAGCAATTGATCCACCTGTGGCTAATACTGCCTCACCTGCGCCTACATGGGCCGCTGACATGTTAGGAGTAATGACGGACTTAATGTCTGAGTTAGTTGAGGCACGGAAGTCTCAGCCTCCCTGGGTTGCTGGGCTAACCAAGTCTCTAGACACCCTGGTACAGGTAATGGGTACAGCTGTGTCCGCACCCTCCACTTCCTTACAAGGACCGACACAAAAGCGTCCTTTATCGGCTATTCTCCAGTCAGAAGAGTCTGACGAGGAATTCCTCGCTACGGAGGATACTGAGGAAGGGGAATTGGAGGAAGCATTACAGGACGATACCCCTCTAGAGTTAGAGTCCACCTCTCCCGGGGTGGAATCTTTAATTTTGGCGGTCAGAAAAATCCTTAACTTACCTGAGGATGTTATTCCTGCATCCCAGGAGTGTGAATTATTTCATGAACAACCAAAGAGTTCGGCGGTTTTTCCGTTCTCACTGCATCTTCAACAGCAGCTCTCAGTGGCCTGGAAGCAACCGGATTAACGGTTGCAAATTCCGCGCCGGTTTCCTTCTAGCTACCCTTTTCCATCATCCATGATGGAGAAGTGGGAAACACCCCCTCCAGTAGATGCGTCCATCTCCCGTCTTTCTAAAAAAACAGCACTCCCAGTACCGGGAGTTACAGTACTAAAAGATCCTTCGGATCGTAAATTGGAGACAACACTAAGATCTATTTATACCGCAGCGGGTGCTCAACTTAGGCCCACCCTTGTTACCGCTTGGGTTAACAAAGCGGTGGTTTGCTGGGCTGACCAGTTGATTACAGGTTTGGACTCTGGTACTTCTAGAGCAGAGTTACGCTTACTAGCTGAACACATCCGCGAGTCTGCAGTTTTCCTGGGAGAAGCGTCAAAAGATATCAGTCAGATTAGTGCTCGCATATCTGCATCTGCTATTTCCGGCCGCAGAGCCCTCTGGTTGCGCACCTGGCATGCGGACGCAGAATCCAAGCGTGCGGTGGAGGGTTTACCATTCAATGGCGACATGCTGTTTGGCCCGGAATTAGACAAATGGATATCCCAGGCCACGAGGGGTAAGTCTTCCTTCCTCCCGTCTCCTGCACCGGCTCCCAGACGATCTTATACTGGACCTTCCTTTCATTCCTTTCGTGCACCACATTCCTTTCGTGGTAGAGCCAGAGGTGCTCCCTCCCAAGCAAGAGGCGGCAGAGGTAGAGGTCGCCCACACTCGGTTGCACGTAGACAGGAGCCTAAGCCAGCTGAAAAACAGGTGGCATGACGGTCTTCCGTCCCACCTGGGACCACCTACAGTGGGAGGCCGCCTGCAAAGATTTCAACAAGTTTGGAACCAGACATCTCCAGAGCCGTGGATCCGCAGACTAATTTCCCTGGGGTACCGAATAGAGTTCGAGGTCCCCCCTCCACCTCGGTTCTTCACTACAAGTCTGCCCATACATGCAGACAAGGCCAGGGTTCTACAGGAGGCTATCCAGTCTCTAGTAGTATCATCTGTGCCAGTCCCAGTTCCAGAACATCAACGAGGTATGGGGTTTTACTCAAACCTGTTTGTAGTACCCAAACCGGATGGATCGGTCAGGCCCATCTTGAACCTCAAGTCATTGAACCTGTATCTGAAGATGTATCGGTTCAAAATGGAGTCTCTGCAGTCCGTTATTGCGAGCTTGGAACCAGGAGAGTTCCTATTATCCATGGATATCAAGGATGCTTATCTCCACGTTCCCATTTGGGAACCACACCAAGCCTTTCTGCGTTTCGCCATATTGAAGGATCATTATCAGTGGCCCTTCTCTGGTGGACACAATCCAACAATCTTCTTGCGGGCCGGAGATTCGGAGTGTGGGACTGGATCATCGTAACAACGGATGCCAGCCTTCGAGGATGGGGTGCTGTAGTCCTCGATTATCATTTACAGGGTCGATGGTCCCCTCTAGAACAAAAGTGGCCCATAAATGTGTTGGAACTCAGAGCGATCTACAATGCTCTGATAGAAGCAACAGAGTTTCTAAGAACTCGTCCGGTAACAGTTCAGTCTGACAACGCGACGGCCGTCGCATACATCAACCGCCAAGGAGGGACTCGGAGTCGCATGGCCATGCGAGAAGTAACTCAGATTCTCAGGTGGGCCGAGAGCCAGTCAGTAATCCTGTCAGCGTTATTCATCCCAGGTGTGGACAACTGGGAAGCAGATTACCTAAGCCGACAGGATATCCACCCCGGGGAATGGATGCTTCATCCAGACGTGTTCAACGCGCTGATACGTTGATGGGGATGTCCTCAGGTGGGCCTCATGGCATCACGATTGAATCGTCAGCTCTCGGTATACATGTCAAGAACTCAAGATCCGCAGGCAGTGGCAGTAGACGCTCTGACAGTTCCATGGAACTACGACTTGGTTTACCTCTTTCCTCCGATTCCACTTCTTCCACGACTGCTAAAAAGGATAAAACACGAGTCAGCCTCTGTCATTCTCGTGGCTCCGAACTGGCCTCGGAGGAGTTGGTTCGCGGACCTTCGGTCTCTATTGTCAGACGATCCGTGGCCCCTTCCTCTGCGCCCGGATCTGCTACAGCAAGGTCCTTTAGTACACCCCAACCTAGCGCAACTGCGTTTAACGGGGTGGCTCTTGAAACCGATATCTTAAGACGCAGAGGAATCCCAGACTCTGTCATTCCCACCATGCTACGCGCCAGGAAACCAGTTTCGGCTGCGCATTATCATCGCATCTGGCGTTCTTATATCTCGTGGTGTTCCAGTCGGGATCTTCCATCTAGGACTTTTCGGTTGTCCCGGTTTCTGCTTTTTCTTCAGACGGGTCTGGATTCTGGCCTTCTGCTTGGAACTTTAAAAGTGCAGGTTTCTGCCCTTTCCATTTTCTTTCAACTGAAATTGGCCCTCATTCCTGAGGTGCAGATGTTTCTTCAGGGGGTCTTGCGGGTGCAGCCTCCTTTTGTACCTCCGATTGCTGCCTGGGACTTGAACTTAGTGCTTTTGTTTCTTCAGTCGTCCAGGTTTGAACCTTTGGAAGAGGTTGATATTAAGTACTTATCTTGGAAGACGGTCCTCCTTCTGGCTCTAGCTTCGGCTCGTAGAGTTTCGGAATTGGGTGCTCTGTCCCATAAGCCACCTTACCTTGTGTTTCATGCTGATAGGGCGGAACTCCGGACGGTAGCCGCCTTCCTTCCCAAGGTAGTGTCGGCTTTTCATATTAATCAGCCTATTGTGGTACCGTCTTTGGTGGAGGACTCTGGTGGTTCTTCTACCTTGGATGTGGTTAGAGCTCTCCGCATCTATGTTGACAGGACTGCTTCCCTCCGTAAGTCTGTCACTTTTTGTCCTCTATGATCCGGTTCGGAGGGGTTGGCCAGCGTCTAAGCAGACTTTGGCACGTTGGATCCGACTGACTATTCATCAGGCTTATGTTGGTGCCGGACGCCGGCCTCCTTCGTCCATTTCAGCTCATTCCACACGTTCTGTGGGTGCGTCCTGGGCGGCTGGTAGGGGAGCCTCCACGTCACAGTTGTGCCGTGCGGCCACTTGATCTTCTGTGCATACGTTTGTCAAGTTTTACAAATTTGATACGTTCGCGGTTTCGGCATCCCGTTTTGGCCGTCTTGTTCTGCAGGCCCCGCAGAGCGCTCCCGCCCGTGGGGAAAACTTTGGGACGTCCCCAGCGTAAGCACCTCCAGTGTCCCCTAGTGGATGAAAGAGAAAATGGGATTTTGGTACCTACCGGTAAATCCTTTTCTCTGATTCCACAGGGGACACTGGACGCCCACCTCTGCGCTCTTCGCCTGCCTGTTCGGTTTGTTCCGTATGTTGTATGATTCAGTTATTGTGTGTTCTTCTCTCCCTTTTTACTCCGCTTGTTCTCCATCTCCTCTCGGTCTTCATTTTCTAAACTGAGGGCTGATGGGGCATAGAGGGGGAGGAGCTTCACACTTTTAGGATTTACCGGTAGGTACCAAAATCCCATTATTACACTGTGTCATCCACTCTCTATACTAACACCCTACACATAATATTGCTGCTTATTTTGCCAGGTACCAGTTAATATAAAGTTTTGCCCCTGCTGCCCTCTCCCCAGTTACAGCCGTCTGTGGATCAGGGCTCCAGGATGTCCGCCATCCTGTTCTCAGTACTTTTGCCTGATGGATTTGCTACCAGTAGAGCTCCAATGCTGCCACCCTCCTGTCCTGACCTAAAGATATAAAATACACTGGTCGCTCACATCAGCTTAATGACATTGCACAGGTGCTTGTAAAGGACGGGGTTTACTCTGATTCACAGAAGAAAGGGGATATTCCCTGCAGAACACTGCGACAATATCAGCAAAAAATACTTGAATCCTACATGGTAATAGAAATTCAGAGGTATTAGTTACCTCTTGATGGTTCGCGCACACTGCGAACCATCACCAGCTACGAGCAAACGCTTCCTGGCGAGCGGCTCTGAATCAGGTCCTGTGCTTGCTTAATTGACAAAACAAAAGTTGGGGCGAGTGATGTCACAGCAGATTGCAGCCTCAGCTGTTGGATCAGTGTCAGATCCCATCGCGAAACTGTACTAAAAATGTGGGAGGAGCTAAAGCTGTTGGGGGGGGGTCATAATCTTCTTTGAACAGAGTGGCAGTAGAGTATGGGGTAACGCTGGACAGTGGATATTATCCGGGACTTTCAGTGTTGCAGTTCAGTCCCTTAAAGGACTTTGAGCCACATGTCCTAACAGGGACCAATGTCAAAGGATTGAAAACCAGAAAAGAGCAGCCAGGTATGCGACCGGCCTGATAGGGAGCGGAGGTCCTGCCTCCAGCCACCTAACACCTGAAGTAACTCTAACCTGCGTACAGCGGAGCTGAGGTCTCTTTAAGCAGAATATTAAACATGAAACTGAATCTCTCTCTGTCTCTTTTTTTTCTTTACTAATTCCAACAAGACTCCTGCCAAGCTCAGGAATTAACGCTGCAATGGAAATAATAATACAGGTGCATGTCCCAGCTCTATCTACCCCCGGGGGTTATTATTTTCTCTACCGTTTTGCACTCAAAGGATTATATATATATATGTAATTAAAAGCTTCTCAGTTACTGTGTAAATCCTCAGCATGTAGAGGTTCCAGCCCGGTCGCTGGAGCCTCAGATGGCGAATCTGGGGCCCTGTAAGGACATTTTCTCCATAATATCAAAAATCGCAGAGCCTGGAGAAATACCCAGGACCCAGGCAGATGCCCCCTTCTCTGTTTGGAGGTGCCCAGTGGTACTTTAATCAGAGACTCTAGTGCTGGAGAGGATTATAGCGTATATAAGGGAGCCATAACCCTACCAAACTCTCTTTGGACCTGATTCAGAGACGCTCGCTCGCTAGGAGCGATTGTCGCCCGTCTGCTCATGCATCTAAGTCGCAGTGCGTGTGCGCAAACTAGCGTCTGCGATGTACAATTGAGCGCTCTTAATACACACAGGACGCTACTTTGAGTGACAGATTGGCGCCGTTTGTGGGTGGTAACAGGGGAAGGTGCTTGTGAACGGGGGAGTGGTTGTGCGAACGCAGGTGTGTCTGACTGTCAGAACGGCGTCTAATGGGTGTGCATAATTAGCAAAGTAGCATCACTGCACACATGACTGGGTTGTTTTTTAGACTGAACTGCTCGCAGTGCTTGGGGTAGGTTAGGTGAACCCCAAGTGCTGCGAGCAGCTCCGGTGGCCCGCGATGTTCACGATTAATCAGACACTTCCCGAGATGTGGTTTTATAGTCCAGCGTATGCTAACTGCCGTCGCTCACTAAGACATAGAGGGCATCCTTACAGCGCAAAGAGCGATCGCTTGATTTGCCTACCCGGCCCCTTTTTGCAAGTAGCGATCGCATCTTGCGAGCGGCTCTGAATCAGGTCCTTTGTGTTACAGGGACGTCATATCTAGACACTGGCTTTTCTTACTGACGGATGAAAATGTAACCTTCTTTTACTGACGGTTAGAACATTACACAACAGCTGTGCCAGGTATAGAAGTGGTGCCCGCCCGGCTGGCCGGGTGACTTATAGGGACGCCCCAGACAAGTCCTTACAGGGGGCAGAGGTCACATAATAAGAGTCCCTAATAATGGAACCTGAACAGGGGGGGGCGGGGGATTTATATAATACCCTGGTGCCCCAGGAAGACACAGAGGGGAGTCTGCGCTTAGTCGCGCTGATCCTCAGACCTTGCGGGTCACATCATGGGATATGTAACCACCTGTCGGCCAGGTCAGACCCTAGCCAACCCCTAGAACGCTTCTGAGAACCCGCCATGAAGTCCTACACTCCCCTGTATACGCTATGACCTTCACTCCTGGGGAGCTGGCACCGGCTGGCTGTTTCCATGCTATAAAATAACACTGGAAAGTCAATTAAATGGGCAGAGACTCAGGTAAGTGTCTAAATAATCGCAGATCTTCTCCTAATCTCTGTGGGTTTTAAACATTGCAAAGAAACCGAGCACACACAGAGGCCGCACCACAAACACATCGTATTTACCACCTGCAGCAACGCCTGGGGCACAGACAAAGGTGACTCCTTGTGACGTGTGTTGCAGCACAGAGTACACCGTGTTACATTGCACGCTCCAGGGCCCCACACCAGGGACTTGCATTAAAGGTGCAACTACAGACACAGACGGGGGAACTTGTTCCTCCTGTTACTGACAGGCCATGAGAGAGCGATTAATGGATTGTGATATTGGATCTATGCAGCACGCTTACTACAAGCACATAATTAGCCTTAATTCAGCCACTATAAGTGCAGGGAGAACGCGCTGGCGCTGGCGTGACACAGACTTTTATTGCTGCATGCGCATTTCTGAAAACCAGAAGGGTGACTGCCCAAGGGCTACATTTATAGGAACACGTGCAAAATAAAATAACCCCCGAGAACACTTTGTACATTACACGATGCACAGTCATCATATAGGTGGGAACGTCTGCCTGTTACAGACAATGTGCATCTTTACTGGTCTGGCTCAGGCCCGGTTCTAGGTGCTCCAGACTTCCGATGGTGGCTCATTGTGCAGACTGACAGCTGTGGGTTATGGGCTGGGGGCGCAGCTCAGCCAGCGGCGTGCACCCAGGAGAACCCCACACAATTGCTCTCCGTGGGGGGGCGGCTTTTGTTACCATTGAGGTGGCTGCAATAATATGCATGCTCAAGCAGCCCCTGATATTACAGTTCTTATAGGTGACCCCAGTACCGCAACAGAGGCTAATACAGCCTAACGCTGGTTACACACTGCATGATCATCGTACAAACCGCCCCAATTAATGACTGGTTCATACTGGTCTACTCTCCCAAAAGGTGCAGAAAACTCACGATATTTATTTTTTGTGGATAGTTCCCTGGATCCCCGATTTCCTACGCACTTCCTAGTGAAGCCAAGAATTGCCATTCTATAGGGAGAGGACAGGGACAAAATAACCCAAATCTCATCACTTTCGCCCCACTCCCTCACTTTGCGGTGACAGGGAGGGGCCTAGTGTCGGGGAAACGTCCGGCTGCATCTCCTCTGCGTACTTCTCAAAACCCATTTTGCATAATTTGGTTGTTGAACCTGTGCAATCCACCTGCCCGTTGTCCAGCCAATGACAGAGTGTGAGCGCAGAGGGACCCCAACCTTCCGGCTGACCGTTCCCCCCCCCCCCAGCTACACAACGCAATGTGTATGGGGGATCTGCAGCCAACAACACCCAGTTACTCAGTGGTTTGTGACACTGAACATGTACCGGGAGAATCCTGCACAGATCTTACAGCAGGGGCTCCTAAACTCCACCATCAGGGATATTTCACACACAATGGATTTGTCCGTCTGGCAAAAAGACAAACAGACACTTTTTTAATTTTTTTCCGATGTTTAATTTCAGCGGAAGTTACAAATACATTAGGGCTTTCACACTGCGCGAACACAGTCGCCATGTCACAGCCGTGATTACCCCGGACTAGGACGGCTGCCGACCAGTTTTCAGTTTTACAGATTGAAGAGCGATTCTAATGGTGCATACAAACGGTCAGATTTTTCTTCAGATCTAAACGATAACTATTTAAAAAATCGTTCAATCACTCATATCTGAAGGAAAATCTGACATGTCTGAACGATGAACGATCCCGATGGTCAGATAACGATATCCGACATCTGATGTGTTTGCAGTCAGATTTGGACGATTCCATTCGTTTTAATGCAGTCAGAAATCGTTTGTAGTTCAAATCGTTGGTCAAATCGTTCATCTGACAAATCTGACCGTGTGTATGCACCTTAAAGCTGCAGACACACGTAAAGATTTTCTGTCCAACCATCCAACTAGGTGATTGGTTGGAATGAAAATCTGGGAACGTATGAGAGTAAATGACGATCAGCAATTTGCTCCTAAATGCCAGAAAACAGATGAAAATGATGTCAGACAAGTTTGTTAAATGTTTGATCTAAACAATTTGTTCAAACAACAGTTTTTGTCCATTTTCCGGCGTTTGGGAGCAAATTGCTGATTATCAGTTACTCCCATAAGTTACCAGATTTTCATTCCAACCAATCACCTAGTTGGATGGTTGGACAGACAATCTTTACGTGTGTATGCAGCTTTACACACAGCACAAAATCATCGCTTGTGAAAGGGACTGAAAAGAAAACCAGACTTACTGTACTTGCAGTCTGGACACAACTGATGTGTGTATATATGTGAAACTAGCCCAGAGGCTCTATAACAGGCCACGTTTTGGAGATATCCATGGATGAGCCCAGATAGTTAAATTAAATTAACTGCTGTGCTAATGAAGTCACCTGTGCTTAAGCATGGATATCCATAAAACCTGGACGGTAATAACAGTTTGGGAACCTGGCCCCCATACACGGTAAGATCCAAAGTTGGTAAGATCAGTTTTACGATTTCCCTTGAAATCGTTCATAAGATGTGGTGAAATGGTGTACGATTGGTCGTTACGATCATAGGATAAGATGTGGTGAAATGGTGTACGATTGGTCGTTACGATCATAGGATAAGATGTGGTGAAATGGTGTACGACTGATCGTTACCATCATAGGATAAGATGTGGTGAAATGGTGTACGACTGATCGTTACCATCATAGGATAAGATGTGGTGAAATGGTGTACGGCTGATCGTTATGATCATAGGATAAGATGTGGTGAAATGGTGTACGATTGGTCATTACGATCATAGGATAAGATGTGGTGAAATGGTGTACGATTGATCGTTAGGATCATAGGATAAGATGTGGTGAAATGGTGTACGATTGATCATTACGATCATAGGATAAGATGTGGTGAAATGGTGTACGATTGATCATTATGATCATAGGATAAGATGTGGTGAAATGGTGTACAATTGATCGTTATGATCATAGGATAAGATGTGGTGAAATGGTGTACGATTGGTCATTACGATCATAGGATAAGATGTGGTGAAATGGTGTACGATTGGTCGTTACGATCATAGGATAAGATGTGGTGAAATGGTGTACGATTGATCGTTACGATCATAGGATAAGATGTGGTGAAATGGTGTACGATTGATCGTTATGATCATAGGATAAGATGTGGTGATATGGTGTACGATTGGTCATTACGATCATAGGATAAGATGCGGTGAAATGGTGTACGATTGGTCATTACGATCATAGGATAAGATGTGGTGAAATGGTGTACGATTGATCATTACGATCATAGGATAAGATGTGGTGAAATGGTGTACGATTGATCATTATGATCATAGGATAAGATGTGGTGAAATGGTGTACGATTGATCGTTATGATCATAGGATAAGATGTGGTGAAATGGTGTACGATTGGTCATTACGATCATAGGATAAGATGTGGTGAAATGGTGTACGATTGATCGTTATGATCATAGGATAAGATGTGGTGAAATGGTGTACGATTGATCGTTATGATCATAGGATAAGATGTGGTGATATGGTGTACGATTGGTCATTACGATCATAGGATAAGATGCGGTGAAATGGTGTACGATTGGTCGTTACGATCATAGGATAAGATGTGGTGAAATGGTGTACGATTGATCGTTATGATCATAGGATAAGATGTGGTGAAATGGTGTACGATTGATCGTTATGATCATAGGATAAGATGTGGTGATATGGTGTACGATTGGTCATTACGATCATAGGATAAGATGTGGTGAAATGGTGTACGATTGGTCATTACGATCATAGGATAAGATGCGGTGAAATGGTGTACGATTGATCATTATGATCATAGGATAAGATGTGGTGAAATGGTGTACAATTGGTCGTTACGATCATAGGATAAGATGCGGTGAAATGGTGTACGATTGGTCATTACAATCATAGGATAAGATGTGGTGAAATGGTGTACGATTGATCGTTATGATCATAGGATAAGATGTGGTGATATGGTGTACGATTGGTCATTACGATCATAGGATAAGATGTGGTGAAATGGTGTACGATTGATCGTTATGATCATAGGATAAGATGTGGTGATATGGTGTACGATTGGTCATTATGATCATAGGATAAGATGTGGTGAAATGGTGTATGATTGATCGTTAAGATCATAGGATAAGATGCATAGAAGTGTATCACATCGTACCCAATCAGTTAAGATCTCTCTGCAAAACCATCTGATCTGCGATCCAACTAGACAACGGCGGGGACGCGCATCGGGGTCGCAGAAGACTCAAAATGCAACTATTTGCAAACGATTGGTCTTTCCAACCTGTAGAAAATGCCCAAATCGTGTTACAAACCTTCCAGTGTATGGCCACCTTTAGTCCACAGGTTCTCAAACTCAGTCCTCAGGAACCCAAACAGTACATGTTTTCCAGGTCTCCTTACAGATTACCAATTGAAATAACTCCACCTGTAGATCTTTAGAATGTGTCAGTGAGTAATGATTACTCCTGTCCATCTGCTGGGTGACCCACAAAACGTGAACTGTGTGGGGTCCTGAGGACAGAGTGTGAGAACCACTGAGTTAGTCTCACTCTGGAGGAACGCACCATGCAGATTGGTGGAATTAGGGGACAGGACTAAGACTGAACTATATTACATACAGCAAAAAAAAAAAACACATTAAAAAGCTCTTTAAAAATTTCACGTTTTAGTCCCTTGTTGGGGATGTACTAAGTCCTGGAAAGTGACAAAGTACCAACCAATCAGCTCCTGTCATGTTACAGGCTGTTTGAAAAGTGACAATAGCTAATTGGTTGGTACTTTCTCTCTCCAGCGCTTGGTACATCTGCTCCTGTATAACCTTTAGCAGACTGTTGGTATGAGATTGTAGCACCGTACAATGTATTCCTGCCCCTGTGTATTTGGGGTCCGGTGGCCATACAAGGCTGAGCCCGTTCTATATTTGCTCTGCACTGTGGCAGCACAGAGCCTGATAAAGGAATACACATTCAATCTGCAGCTTCCACTGACCACGAAACGCTGCTGCTGAGAGGTATACAGGACACACATTGTATAGTAGTTACCATTGTCAGGGCCTCTGATAGCAAGTCCAGGTCCTGCTACTAGGATTTTTTTTGGGGGGGGAGGGGGAACCAAAAATGGGGGGCATGACCACAGCTGGGTGTGAATATCAGGTACCGAGTGCAAGGAGAATGACTACATGCCTGGCCAATCCACCCATCAGTAAGTTAGTTACCCCATTTGCCCCCTCGCTCAGTAATAACCCTTTCTCGCACAGCCTAAAAACCCAGGTTTTTGCTGGTGCACGCACACTGACCCAGGTAGACTATGTGAAAGGGGCTGACCCACGTCGGCATCCCAGGCCCACGATCCGGTTCTGTACCAGGGTGAGAAACTAAGACCGGGGTAATTCACAGTTTGATAGACCCATGTGTTTTCCAGATCTTCTCTGAAAGGGGGTTAAAGCAGTGCCACAGCTCTTACAGGAAAGAACCCTTCCTGCACGCCTCATGTGCTCCTACCTAAAGTATGGTGCTTGGAGGGAACACACCAACGGGGAGATGTACAGAGCCTCTGAGAGATAAAGGACCAGCCAATCAGCACCCATCATGTTACAGGCTGTTTCACAGTAAGGCGATGATTGGTTGCTAGTCACTCCAAGGCCGCATACATCTCCCCCAGATTCCTATAGTAACCCTGAATACAGGAGTACATGTGGGATTTCCAAGTGTATGCGATGGAGAAACCTATTAACAAGCATCCTGCCCATACTCTGACTGGTGCCATGCCAGCTCTATATTGGTCATCAGGGATAGATTGTGTTTGGAGGTAGACTTCCCTTTAAATGGCTTTTTTAAACATAGGTGGGGCACAGTTTAAACAGAATGGCCCCATGCCAGCCTTCTTTACAGCACATAGCCCTTTACCCCATTTATAACCACCCACCAGCATGCCCTCACCACCCTCCTGACCAGTCAGCTAGTTGAGGTTTCCCACCGCAGCAACACCCAACCGCATCTGTCCCATTGGGCACGCTTCTATTCCATGTGAATAGCGCCGGGAGTGAGCTCTCGGCGCTATTCAATACACCGCGCTGCCAAGTCCAACTAGGATGTCTTCTCGCATCCCCCGGGGATGAGAGCAGAAATCCAACAAAAGTCCCAGCGCGAAGCTGTTTTCTGCCCTTAGCGCCGGGAAGTTAAGTCAGGGAATGCCCGTTATCACGCCTTAAACAGGGTGTTTAGTCGTAAGAACGGGCATTCTCCGACTAAACACCGCGCACAATTGAATAGCTCCGGGAACTATCTCCCAGCGCTATTCACATCGCATAGAATAGAATCGTGCCCCCTGTTTAAGGCGCAATAACGGGCATTCCCCGGCCTAACTTCTCGGCGTGATGCTGTTTTCCCGGCGCTAAGGGCAGAAAACAGCCTCGCGCCAGGACTTGTCGGATTTCTGCTCTCATCCCCGGGGGATGCGAGAAGACATCCTAGTTGGACTTGGCAGCGCGGTGTATTGAATAGCGCCGGGAGCTCACTCCTGGCGCTATTAACATCGCGTAGGACAGAATTGTGTTGAACTAGGGGGAGGAGGAAAAAAAAAAACTGCCACTGCCCAGCCCCCCATGTAATCCCTCCCAGTACCATGAGGCCCCCCATGTAATCCCTCCCAGTACCATGAGGCCCCCCCATGTAATCCCTCCCATAACCAGGAACCCCCCTCCCCATGTAATCCCTCCCATAACCAGGAACCCCCCCCTCCCCATGTAATCCCTCCCATAACCAGGAACCCCCCCCTCCCCATGTAATCCCTCCCATAACCAGGAACCCCCCCCCTCCCCATGTAATCCCTCCCATAACCAGGAACCCCCCCCTCCCCATGTAATCCCTCCCATAACCAGGAACCCCCCCCTCCCCATGTAATCCCTCCCATAACCAGGAACCCCCCCCTCCCCATGTAATCCCTCCCATAACCAGGAACCCCCCCCTCCCCATGTAATCCCTCCCATAACCAGGAACCCCCCCCCCTCCCCATGTAATCCCTCCCATAACCAGGAACCCCCCCCTCCCCATGTAATCCCTCCCATAACCAGGAACCCCCCCCCCTCCCCATGTAATCCCTCCCATAACCAGGAACCCCCCCCCCCTCCCCATGTAATCCCTCCCAGTACCATGAGGCCCCCATGTAATCCCTCCCAGTACCATGAGGCCCCCCATATAATCCCTCCCAGTACCATGAGGCCCCCCCATATAATCCCTCCCAGTACCATGAGACTCCCATAACCAGGAAGCCCCCTCCCATGTCTCACCCCACACTGCACCAACCCCCCCCCCATGTTGTGTGTTGCCCACAGACAGCACCCGGCTCCCCTATGATGAGCTGGATATGATGTCATTACCGGCTGCGATGCACTCAGCATGGTGAGGAAGGGGTTGGGGGGATTTTTATTGGGGGGGGGGGGGGGGGGGGACACGACTGTGCTGGGGTGGGTAGCAGTAGTGCCTTTAAAATTAAAAATCAGGATTAGCTCACACGCCTACAGTAACTGTTACTGTACAAGCAGTGTGAGGGATTAATACTTAATATTTCATTAACTTAATGAATCCAGACAGCTACAGAAGCGTCCCAGGACGGAAGCTAAGAGGGAGCGAGTTCAGCTGGCACAGAGCATGAATCAGGGCTAGCAATGGAGTCTCCTGGATTCACATCTATAGGGCCAGTAACAGCAGCGATCCAGGTCTGGATTCTATACAGTCTACCACATGGGCCACATTCTGCAGGAGTATTCAACCTCATCCTGTATAGCTCCAGGGTTTAGTGAGGGGCTGGGGAATATAGAGGGTCTACACATGGGGATAGCCAAGCCAGGCTGGGGAATCCAGGGGTTATGAGGTAATTGTCCCTAGCCAGCCACGCAATCTGCGTGAGGACACCATAGTCTGTACGAGGGGGGGAGAAAGTTAGGAAGACCTGAGGACACCATAGTCTGTACGAGGGGGGAGTTAGGAAGACCTGAGGACACCATAGTCTGTATGAGGGGGGGGGGGGGGGGGGAGGAAGACCTGAGGACACCATAGCCTGTATGGAGGTGGTGGTGGGTGGGGGGCAGGGGGGATAAGAAGAACTGAGGACACCATAGCCTGTATGAGGTGGTGGTGGTGGGGGGGGGGGGGGGTAGGAAGACGAGGACAGACAGCTGTTTAAAATAAATCTTTATTTTTCAACAATAAACTGAAGACATTTCACATTAAAGGCATAAACAAATCATGAAACACCAATGCAAACCATTCCAGCCACCGGTACAGCAATACCTATTATTAAAGGCGGGTAGCCTGTGGGACTACAACTCCCAGCATGCACTGCAGGCCACAATGGAAGCTGTAGCACAGGCTTCCCCTGTCTATTTCATCCTGACTAAATATATACATCACATTTGCCAAGTGCAGATATGCCAAGTACACCTGGCACCAGAACCTGCATAAAATGACAAAGTTCAATACACCCCGACCTGCCGTTCACAGGGGACAGTGACCAGGTCAGCGAGTGCCAGCTGCAGGAACACTATACACCCATTCCTGGGCAGTTCTACCAGATCGGAGGGTGCCAGCGCCAGTGTGAATGTCACCTGTATTATTAATTCAGTGTATTTGTAAGACAGACACAGGGGGCTTATTGCAGGAAGTCAGGGTGGACTGGAGAACAATTGTAACTGCGATGGCACAAATCAAACAGGGACACAAATACATGGCATTACCCACAATATTGGCCTACACCCTGTCTGTGCTTGTGGCCGGCACCTGTGGCAGAACATTGCGCCTGGATGACCCCATGCAGGTTCTAAGTCAGATGACATCCAACCACGAGAGACTTACTCTGGTTCTCAGCTCAGACTAAGGACATTCCTGCCAGACACCATCCATACACACAAGGCTGCACTGGCAGAGGGCTACCAGCTGCTCTAGCAACATCCACAATGCCAAGCGCAGGCCTATACTACACATAGCAGGCACAATGCTCACAGGGATCCCTGCCAGGTACAGACCCTACATCCAGCTAACAGGGGTGCAGTGGGCAAAGGACTCCAGCAGGT
The DNA here is from genome assembly GCA_031769625.1 of Taudactylus pleione. Lineage (NCBI taxonomy): Eukaryota > Metazoa > Chordata > Amphibia > Anura > Myobatrachidae > Taudactylus > Taudactylus pleione. Next base: position 629,598 of record JAUIMM010001179.1, on the reverse strand, counting down.
ATATTATAAAGATTAAAGGAAGCAACATGGCACAGGACCAGTACCTGAGCTATATTACATGCCAGCAGTGTACTTGGCACAGGGCATCCCAGAAACCAGGACATTTATATTAACCCATTCACTACGCCCTGTAAATGTGGGCTTAGGCTACGCATAAATAGGCACCGAGAGAAATCTGAGGATTACAGGAGACAAGCGCCCTTATTCTCCATGCCACCTAGACGTCACACCGTATGCTCAGCATCAGGCCTCACAACAAGCCGTGTCACACCTCTGGCTGGACAAGAGCTTGGGACACATCGATTGCGGCTTGTGTAGTGGGAAGGGGAGCACAATCAGGACAGTTACAGCCACCTACACACACGGCCCCCAGCACCGGCCAATACAGCCCTTATTGGGCATCACAGGTACATACTGAGCCAGTCACGTCTTAGAAGGGAGCAAACATCAGAAACCGTTCAGAGCTCTCACTCACACTTATTGTAGGTTAGAGACAGGGTGACCACTAATAACCAGAGCTGTAAAGTCCAGTTATGTCAGCAAGACCCCAGTCCTTACAGACCAACGGGAAGAGACCCAGAGCGGTGTCCAACACCCTTTCCAGCCACTAGACCCCAGTGTTAGGACAAGAGGGAGGAGAAGCTGCCGCCTCCGGAGTGCCTGGAAGCACAGCAGCAGCTCAGGCTCCTATCAGGCTGTTTGTTTTTCCACTGCGGCGCTAGTGATCTAGATTAACTCCATGTGCACCGGAGACGCCAGGTTATGTACCCAGCTGCTCTAGTGCAGGCTGGCGTTACCCGTGAGATAAGCAGCGAGGCGCAGCGTGGAGTAAGAGGCACATGAGGCTTAGACAAATCTGGATCAGGTTTATTTGGTTTGTGCAGCATTAATACAAGAAGCAGATACCTGAGCAGCTTCTAAGAAAGAGGACAGACAGTTGTATTTTAGGAATGAGGGGTGGGGGGACACATTAATGGGGCAATTCAGTCATGTGAAACGTGCACATCAAATACAGGTTAGTTATGCACCCCCAATAATGTGCTGCATTATTGGGGGGTTCCCACAGCGATGCACCATCATTCACAACTGAATTGCCCCCAAGAGCTGGTGCGTCGCCTTCCGGCAGGCGGCACATTGTAACTGGATATACTGCTACATGGAAGGTTGGTGGCGAATGTAATGCAGCCGGTTCCACCATATACAGGCTCCAGGAGGGGGTTAATATTAAGGCACAGAGTACAGAATGCTCCCCATTACATGCTGGAGTATTCTGCGGGCCGGGAAAGGGGAACTCCCAGGACTAAATCAGCCACCGGCACCAATCATGGCCCTGACTATCGCCACAGGCAGCACCGACACCTGGAACAGGCCCCTGAGCACAGGTGGAGGCTGGTCTACAACATCTAACTTCAAGCAGGAATGTGCGTCACTAGCAGCTCAGTGGTTACCTGCCCAGCTTCATGCTAGTGGGGGGGGGGGGGGGGGTTAATAATAGATTACACATCTGGAAAACCAATTCCACAAGTGCAGAATCACCAGTGTACACACCAACATACCTACAGAGAGCCGGGCCCTGGCCGTAGGAGGACCCAGCCTGTGGCCAAGCTTATGCGCTGAGGATCTACATTTCCCATTACTACATGTGAAACTGCCGGGGGGGGGGCAAAAAAACCCATGTAACAAACTGCAGTCTTATCAAAGATAAATTAAAGAGAGTCGCTGCACTTGCAGAGAAAGGGTACACCGTAGCCCCAGGGGGTCCGCAACACTTACACACTGTGCAGCAAAATAAAAGCATTTATCCTGTCTTACAAACCACAACAAACAGCATTTCCATGTCAGAACAAAAACATCCATGGCATAAACAGGACCCTCTCCCACACACACACTAAATTAACACTTTTAATACTATTTTTTTCCTCCTTCATTTTCGTACCATTTCTGGTCATTTTATAATCTTAATAAATAAACAATTTTAGCTCATTTTTTTTTTTTTTTTTCCTCCATTTTCTCTTCCTCCATTTTTTTTTTTTTAGCAGACTATGCTGCAGAACCCCCCCCCCCCCCCCCCTCAGCCCATGGTGAGTCTGGAGATGAGCTACACCAGCAACAGTTTGCGTCACACGGACGGAGTTGGGCTTGTCCAAGCAATCAACACTGATAGGTTTAAAAAGTCACTGCAATCCTGCAGAGAGATTAGAGGATCACCGATCTTCATCAGACAGGAGCAATCTCAGTAATGAGGTAATGGATTGACGTTTGCATATCTTACGTCTGTCTGGGGCAGCAGAGGCTGGTGCCCACCCCACAGCGGCTTATAATTCAGAGAGACCAAGGGGGGCACAGATCTCTTTACTATTTCTTTTGCAGTGGAGTGGGCTAGGCTGCATTCCAGTAAATTAGGCTCAAAGCTGTGGAAGTTACTTATTTCTAGAAGTCAACTAGTGTCCACAGGCTTTGAAGACGTGGGCCCCACTGACCCAGAGTCCATGGCAAGGCTCGATCTAACTACATGGAAGCCATGTTGGATAGGACTGACTGTAAGGGACGGCAGCATTGGCAATGTAGTAGTTGCTGAAGTTGGCATCGCTGACGTAAGGGGCAGGCTGGTAGTAGCAGGTCACGTTGGTGGCATTCGGTATAATGTTCTGTTCGGCCAGTACTCTGAGGGCCAGCAAGGAGATCAGGTTGAGAGTCTGCCTGCGCTCATGCCCCATCAGGCAGACCGTGCTCTCGTTCACCACCTTCCGCAGGATCATCAGGTAGTCGTACTTGCTCTTTTCCTCGCCGATGAAGTGGTTCTGGAGATAAGACTCCAGCTTGCGCTGCTGTTCGAAGATATCGGAGAAGTCGATGAAGAAGCGTGAGCACATGTAACGCTCCAGCGACTTGATTTGCTCCTTGTCGGTGGGCTTGAAGTCCCGCACCAGCAGGTTGCTGTATTTCATGAGGCCACCACCGCGAATTTCCTCTGGGTTCTTTGTGGCAATCAGCTTGTTTTGAAGATGGTTCAGGGCGGCCTCAAAGTCCCCATACACGCTCTCCCCGATGACGGTGGGATGGAAGTGTTCAGACATGGGGTTCTCCGAGCAGTCGTGGTAGAAGAGCAGAGAATCCAGCATGATTTGGAAAGAATCCACGCTGAACTCAAACTGACGGCGGATGGAGTGGACGAACTTTAACTCAATGTTCCTCCCGTCTTTATTGGAGAGGGATATCAGGCTCCAGCGGTCGTTCTCCGTGAACACCTTTACCAGCTTCTGGACGTACGCCTCTTTCAGAGTCACCGGACTGATCTTCTCTTTGTTCACCCCCTCCGGTAAGAAGTTCAGGAGCAAACCAATTACAACGTCTTTGACCAACTGGAACGATGCTTCCGAAGAGACGGTTACCCCAAATATTAAGTCCAGGTCTTTGTATCCTAGACCATTGTCTTTCACCAAGACGTGACTGGCCGCCGAGCCATTCAGCCGGACGTCCCTCACTTTGATCCCGGCATCCTCCAGCCGGCTGCGGACCATCTGCACAATATCCTTCAGCGTGATCTTTAGGGTGGGAAAGTTTCCGCGCCCATGGATAGGAACCACCTCCGTCAGAAAGCTGTTCAAGCGGCTGACTTGCTCCCAGGTGAGGACACTTTTGGACTTGGAGGAGGTGTTGGTGCCACTTGCTTGTTCAGCCATTTTCTCAATCTGTTTCTTCTAGGATTACTAGAAAAAGAAGAGACTTAGTCAGTGATACATACAACAAAACCTGCATGATTATATATCTAGTATACACAATATACCAAGCAAAAAGGGCCCAGCGTTGCTCTTAGTGGAGACATTCTACAGAGGACCGACCGACACACTGGGCTACATTCCTTTACTAGGTGCCCCTCAGGCTTCTATGTCAGACGGGTGCTATGGTGAAGTGTTCACCCCATGCATATTAGACAGTGTGCCAAAAGCCGCATGGGTCTAGCGGAGTAACTAACGCTGTATGGGAACTTCTATTCCAAGTACTATGGCCAGATACTAAAGTAGGGAGTACGTACATAGTGTAGTCCTGACAGCTTGTACAAAGCCTTAGTGACAGTGCGCAAAATCCAGCATCAACTTCATGAATCTATTACTACACAGCAAGCTCTGTGCTGGGGTGAACGTTACCACTGATCCAGGTGCAAGACTGAAGAGGTTAATGCATTAGATTAAAAAAAAAAAAAAAAAAACCCTGGAACCTTGTGACAGTAAAGGTTAAAGAAATCTGACTTGCAGGGGGAACTAAACTTTATTTCGGTAGAGGATTACTTAGGGCCAGTTGCCCCATGACAAATACTTTCAGATAAATGATCACTTTCAGGAGACAATTTATATATGAATATTGAAGTTTGGGTTTGTAGTATAAACTCTGAAAGGCATCTTTGTGTTATGACAAAGTCAGCAGTACAGTCACTAGAACAGGAAGCCCTCCCTGTGTGCATACAGATAGTTAATGTCCAGGGTCTGCTGTGAAACTCAGTTTTCATCAACTACCAAACAGCTAAGAGGGGTGGCACAAAGCAGCATTCAGAATAAGGACAGCGGGCATACATCGACACAGGAAGTCTTATGGTGTATGCCCATTACAGAGGGGGCACACTACAGAAAGGGGCAACACTAACAGTATGGAAGTTCATTTACAAGCCTGGCACAGACTACAGGCAGCTGGGCATGTCAGGTCTCTACGCTGGCTACAGGAGAACCATCTCATCCCAAAGCAATGGGCGATCTGCACTGGCTGTGCCCGACAGGCAGGTCTTATCTGAGAGCACACAGGCAGGAGACCCCCCCTCCCCTACAGACAGGTAGCCGGGTCTCACAGGCAGGAGAACCCCCCCTCCCCTACAGACAGGTAGCCGGGTCTCACAGGCAGGAGAACCCCCCTCCCCTACAGACAGGTAGCCGGGTCTCACAGGCAGGAGAACCCCCCCTCCCCTACAGACAGGTAGCCGGGTCTCACAGGCAGGAGAACCCCCCCCCTCCCCTACAGACATAACAAGCCAATAGCAGCAATTACAGGCTATGCAGACCACCAGCATGGATGAGAATACCTGACCAGTCTGTTTCCCTTACAGTCAGACGGTCTCATGTGGCTCTAGCACAGCTGGTCGGCCCATCTAGTTTCTGCACCTGGGCACAAGTGAATACTGATGCCGAACGCATTAGACCAGATTACTGACCTCATTGGGCACATCAGTACACAGCCATGTCAGGTCATACACCCAGGGATGACAGCAGAGTCACGCTACAGCCCGACAGCAGGACCCTCACACTAATGCTATAATCAGTTTCTCCAAAAAGACTGATCTAATCTGCATTTCATTGTGGTGAGTGAAAGCGCAGAGCTGATCGTTTTGTATTGTTTGCGTTATGCGTTGCTGACAATACCGGACATATTGTATGATAGCATCAGAATCATTAAATACATATAAAAATACCAGTGTGGGTGACAGACTACATAATGCAGGCAGAGATAGTGTAGCATAGGCACTGCCATGTGCATCACAGTGCCAGGCTCAGTGTGACCAGTCCATACCCAATATGCCCCAAGTTACCACCTTTCATCTACCCAGGCTGGGAGTAACAGTCATTAGCAGGTCAGTGTGAGGACGACGTCCCAGACCCACGTTACAGTCAGAGGGAGCCTATGGGACGTTTGTCCATGTCAGCAGCTGGTATTAGGGACAGGTCATGTCTCCATTCCCTGTGCTGCAGCAGCAATAGCCTGCAGGCTATCACCCATGCAGAACGTCTCAGAAGACAGATCCAACTTCACACATGTCTGCTAGACTCCTGCAGCAATAAAGCAGCACTATCTAGTTGCAGTCAGGCCAGTAGTCACCAGGGTCAGCACCCCTATACTCCCAGCTATAGTTAGGTAGGTGTAGGGAACCCGGGACAGGCCATTCCCTGTGCAGGATGAATACACAGTCACTGCCTGAGCGCAGACTGTTACACCTGCGCATGGTAGACGTGTCAGTCTGTGGAGAGCGGGCACTGACCCATGTAAGACACCGCAGCACCTTACCCCATTCTCAGAGATCAGATTGGAGCAGCTCCTGTACTATACAGCCAGTTATATATACAGAGATTGTCAGAGCCTACAGCACGATGCAGAACAGCTCCATCAACAACTATGTGTCATGTCCAAGTCACAGCAACAAGTTATGTAACCCAGCAGCTCCTGGTGCAGAGTCACCCAGATACTCTGAGCAACATGGTGATAAGGCAACAATGGCCGTCATGGCTGTCCCTTACAGGAGAGGTTCCTAGTGTCCTGCCACCCCCATCAGGAATAGGGGGGAGGTGGAAGGTCCTTCACAATCTATGCAGAGTCCCCCAAATTCAGGCTACAGGGAGCCAAGACAGTGCATGTTTTCTATACCCCCTTGCTGGAGATCCAGAGCCAATTAGCTATAGTCTCTTGTGAAGAGACCAGGAAAACATGCGCTGTCAGCGTACCCAAAGGCTTGGATTCAGGAGACCTTGGACCAGGCCACACTTATGTATCTGGCAACCTGCACATACATAGCAAACCCATGCTTATGCACACAGAGTGCCAGCTCAGGATATCAAGTCTGGGCCAACAAGGACTCTACATGAGAGATTACATTAAACACCCCCCCCCCCCCCCCCCCCCCGGGACGGCTGGGACCCTTCTTTCTGTAGAACAGGATGGTTGATAACACTCCCAGGGGACAACCATATCTCACATCACTTCTCACTTTCCCGATGTGGATGTCTGGCTCACACAACTGTTTGTCCATCCTTTAGCTTGCAGGTCATGCTGGGGCTTGTAGTGCCATTGTCATACCACACTGCAGCAATGGTAATATACAAGCTCCACGCCAAGGACAGCTCCTGATATAGCACATACATGTTACCCTGGAGAGTACAGTATGTTACAGGGCAGACGGTTCCCAGCATGCACTGCTCTGGTGTCAGGAAGCCGGTCTCATTTTTCCATGGAATGAGAGATCCCGGGAGCACGAGCGCAGGACAGCTGGCTGCAGGGGCTCACACTGCTGGCTTCATGCAACCGCCTGCCACAGCCAATAGTGACACAAATGAGCGGATTCCCCACAATGAGACAGGATAAGTATATAGTATTCGCAGAGTCTGGACCCAAAGGCCAGGACGCTGCATTCCCAGGGACAGACCGCACAGGCTCATTACTACACAGACTATTTTAACAAGTCTGTATCAGCATTACTAGTATGAGGGGATCCTGCTAAATATAGAGGTCTGGCGGCACCACTACAGTGCTAATAAGGGCATACGCCATGTCACGGACCAGCCACAGCCCCTTGTAGTAGGGGGGGGTCATTACAGCCACGCTACTCTTACAGGAGGGTAATGGGGAAACTTACACCAGATGTAGGGTGAGGAACCCCAGACGCCCCCACCCCAGGCTTCATGTTACCTTACGTAAGACTTTCTAGCTAGGTCACATTAGAGGCTGCGAGTGTCATGACGTCAGTGGGTAACGACTATCACCCAAATCAGCACCTGCAGGCGATAGACCGCCGCCCTCCTAGTGCCTCCTAGTTACACGCGGATATTTCACGTGCTTTACCAGCAGGTTTGGGGGAACGCGGTCAACGGGCTCGGTTACTGGAAAGGTACAGGGAGATTACAGGTCTCCCAGCCCAGGGCCTCACACTGGAAGCAGAGGTCAGTGTGTGGGTGGAATGAGAATTCCAAAAACCGGCAGAGCACTGTAACTGTACATTATGTATGTGACCTAGCACACAGCAGCCAGGTGGTTATACAGCAGGTGCCACCACCCACAGAAGTCACCTGGGCACCAGCCCGCATTAACCCTTACCTGGCACAGTGCATAGCACAGAATGGATGCCCCCATAGAACGTATCACACAACATGCATGGTCCAGGAACTGGCAGGTATTTACCCTTCAAGGAAAACACCTGAGAATACAGACCCCCCCCCCCCCCCCATATATCCCTGCTGCAGAGGCCCTCAGGCAGGTCACAAACACCAGGGTGGAGAGCGCAACAAGTTCATCACAGGGTTCAGGTGTATCAGCTATACACCTGCATCTATAACTATCACTGACAGCTGCTAATGCATCACCCTGGGCAATCCTGAGGACCTGGCCTGCCACCACATAGGGACACAGAAGAGCTGCTAGTATATTACTCCGCACCTGACCACTGTACTATCCTGAGCACCTGGCCTGCCACTACATAAGGACACAGAACAGCTGCTAGTATACCAACCTGTGCAAATTCAAGCGCACACTCTGGGTACCAAATACAATGATGGCCAAAATAATTCTGATAAGCTCTACACAATTAACACAGAGTGAGGGCCACAGTCCACGTTTGCCCATCCACCGCATCAAGGTGAACCCCATAAGATGGCTCCCTAACAATCTAATACCAACATACACAGCAGCTGCAAGTATATGATACTATGCTAATCTGAGGAGCAGGCCTGCCAGCACATGGCAATACACAACAGCTGCTAGTAGGACCCTGTGCTATCCTGAGGAGCTGACCTGCCAGGATATGGGAACACACAGCAGCTGCTAGTATATAATGATATGCTAACCTGCCAGCACATGGCAATACACAGCAACTGATAAAGACCCTGTGCTATCCTGAGGAGCTGGCCTGCCAACATATGGCAATACACAGCAGCTGCTAGTAGGACCCTGTGCTATCCTGAGGAGCTGACCTGCCAGCATATGGGAATACACAGCAGATGCTAGTATATAATGATATGTTAACCTGAGGATATGACCTGCCAGCACATGGCAATACACAGCAACTGATAAAGACCCTGTGCTATCCTGAGGAGCTGGCCTGCCAACATATGGCAATACACAGCAGCTGCTAGTAGGACCCTGTGCTATCCTGAGGAGCTGACCTGCCAGCATATGGGAATATACAGCAGATGCTAGTATATAATGATATGTTAACCTGAGGAGATGACCTGCCAGCACATGGCAATACACAGCAACTGATAACGACCCTGTGCTATCCTGAGGAGCTGATCATCTAGCACATAAGGACACAGCAGCGAGTATGACCCTCTGTTAGCTTGAAGTGCTGGCCTGCTAGCATATCAGCACACAGAGCAGCTAGTAATAATCCTGTGCTATCCTGAGAAGCTGGCCTGCCAACACACAGGAGAGTGTCACTTTGTTTCCAGTGAGAGTTACATACATCACCTACAGCAGAGCAGTCAGTGAGGGAGGGAGGCGCGCTGGGACTTGTGGTACTCACCTGACAGAGCGGGAGATGCAGGTGTGTCTGTATAACCGATGACTGCAGCGTCTCTCCGCTGACAGACTGCTCCCTCCTCCGCTCTCCCCTTATATAGTCCTGTCACTGCCTCACCTCCGCCGCGTATCCCTCCACCGCTCACTATACCTCACCCTCCTCCTGTCACCTCCGCCACCACCGAACCCCTCCCGGACACACAGACATCACAGCGCCTTCACCGGCTCCCCCGCTCCCACCATGCGCCCCGGAACCCGCGGACTCCCGGGACTATTTCTCACTCTCCCACTGACGGGTTTACCGGACGGATTGCTGCGCCGGGTGACGGAGAGATCGCTCCGCCTGTAAGTAGCTCACGGCATGAATGGTCGCTAGGCGACGTTTACATAGTGGGCGTGGTCTGTGTGTGACGGGGCGGGGCTGTCCTAGCCCTCACTATGGGGCCTATATATAATTGGAAAGATATAGTTCCCATTCAGGTACTGTACCTGGAAGTGACGTCAACTCAGGGCGGAAGTGCAGTTTCCTGCCCACATAGTCCCCCAAAATAAGGAAGGTGGCTGCTCGCCACGCTCTCCGCATGGTTATATGCCTCCTCTATGCCCACTTGGATGGTAGGGAATGACGTTGGACACTGGCTGATGACGTCAAGGGCGATCTACGGAAGGGGATCTTGCTGCTTCCATTTATAATTAGGTGTTAGCGGCATGTCCCCCGAGAGCACGCAATAACTCCGGGGATATCCGCAATATTATAGATCCCCCGGATGTGGTACGGAGGGATTGCAGAAAGTATCTCCGATATATGTGGTAGTTCCTCCGTTCCTGACAGCAGCCGCTTGGCGATTCAGTTCAGCGCAATGTGAATAGTGACAGGAAGGGGTTCCCGGAGATATTCAACTCACCGCGCTAAGTCCGACTAGAGGATTTCCGCTCGCACCCTCCGGTTTAGTGCGGTGCGAACAGCATCGCAGGCAACACCTAAGTCAGAGAATGTCAGTCACTGCGACCCGACAGCCGGCTTACGGCGCGGTAACCGGCATCTCCTGACTAAGTGCAGGACGCGATGGGGACAATTGAATAGCTCTGGGAACTCCTTCCCGGCGCCATTCACACTGCGCTGAACTGAATCGCCCCCTATGGGGGATCCCGCTAGATTTACCAGGCTCCCGCAGCTTACGCCGTTTCAAGATGGAGATTTGCTTCACTTTGCAAATTTTCCAGGGAGAGGGTGAATGGGCGCAATGCATGCGATACAGGAGCCCACGAGACTACTGATGCGGTCACTCCGAGCACATCGCAGGGACGGGATCCTTTCACTGCATGTGCTAATTGGTTACATGCAGACGCTATCATCTGATATCGCAATGCGACTGGATCATCGGCACTAATATCACGCACAGATCGCATTGAGTCTGTGATTATTGATAAATGGGCCCTAAGAGAGACATAGGTGTGTATCCCCACCCTATACCCAAAGGTTAGTTCCCCTGTCCTGTGTCTAAAAGTAAGTACACCTACACAAACCCCCTGCTCAAAGGTAAGTATTACCACGTGCTCAAAGGTAAGTACTCCCACCAATTGCCTGCACACCCAAAGTTTAGTACTCCCACCCGTGCACTGCTAATCTCGCCTTATGTGCTGCAGATGTGTTATGGTGACATACTGTAGGGATTTATATAGGGATCATTTATATGGACGAGGCTGAGCATCTCCTTTCCTGGCTGGAACCTTTTCCTGAATAATTTGGAGGAACCTGCATACATGAGCCCAGGTGAAGTGGTAAATACGGGGAAATATGTCGCTAGAGGAGTGGCCAGCTATCGCACGTCCTGAATTCCAGCTGTGATGATCTAACTACACAGCGAGGAAACGTCTCTGAGCTTCTGGTACTAATCACTGATCCCTACAATGGCGTCTACCAAGTATAATAACTCTGTGAGGGTCTGATAGAGAGGACGCAATGTCCATGTGGGTCGCAGTGGAGCTTTTTTTTTTTTCTTGCCATTGTGCATGCGTCATAGCAGTGCTGCGCATGTGCGGCAATTAATTAGCGATAGCGGATGCAATGAGGATTTATTTGTAAAGTAAGTGACAGGAAATGACTGGTTGAGGTAGCATAAGGGTGGGAAGGGGGGTCAGCTACAAAACCGCAGGCGTGTCGCCACCGTTTCTGGGCATCTCATAGACACTGCCAATTAGTTCACAGTTGGGCTGACCCCGGTGTCTTAGATTAGACCAATATTCTGAGACACCACAGGGACGCTCAGAAGTTTAATGGTGCGACTAATGTTCCTGATGTTGCGTCTTTTGTATGTAAGCGGCGGATCTGAGATGCTGGCAGTGAGCGTCTGTACACAAAATGCAGTAGCCAGCCAGGGTCCAAAGACACATGCAGCCCTGTCCTCACTAACATATCACTCATCTCCTGATATATTCTGTGCTGCTGGGGACCCTGCTCCTCTCACTATATAACTCTCAGTCTGTGGCTTCCTGCTGCTCCCATTCCCCTCCTCACATCATGTCACTGCCCCTGTCACATGCAGCCCTGTCCTCACACATAACTCATCTCCTGATATACTCTGTGCTGCTGCCTCCATTCCCCTCCTCACATCTATCACTGCCCCTGTCACATGCAGCCCTGTCCTCACTAACACATCACTCATCCCCTGATATACTCTGCTGCTGCCTCCATTCCCCTCCTCACATCTATCACTGCACCCTGTCACATGCAGCCCTGTCCTCACTAACACATCACTCATCTCCTTATATACTCTGTGCTGCTGCCTCCATTCCCCTCCTCACATCCTGTCACTGCCTCTGTCACATGTAGCCCTGTCCTCACTAACACATCACTCTGATATGCAGACCAGTAGATGAGATGTAGATGTCAATCAACATCGACGTCAATCAATCAGTAGATGTCAATCAACATCGACAGCACGCCCCCTTTGGTGCGAGACCCAGAGCGACAGAGCGGGCATACCAACATACTAACAGTCTAACGAACTGTGCAGATAACTAACAGCGTTCTACATGGCTCAGCTTTCTCAGTTGTCACTAACAGCCGTCTGTATGTCTCATTCAGGGCCTGATACATTACCGTACGCAACTGCGAATGCAATGGCGATTACGCACGCAGTCTCATATTATGCTAATCCATTGCAATCACAATGCCCTCGCAGCATAACATAAGGACGCCCGCTTTACTTACCACACATCCGTAATGTTTAGCAAGACTGCAAAAATATCGGTACCATCGCAGCCTGACGCACACTTGCACAAGCCCTGATCTTACTCAGAAAGTGCGAACACCCACGCACGCTATCAGGCGTCAGGCTGCGCAAGCCATCGCAGTGGATAATTTATACATGTCTCTGCAACAGCGTTAAAACACACTGGCACCCCTGCGTTCCCCGGAACCCTCACACCCATCCACATTACAGCCCACAAACCATACATTCCTACCCTCCTGGTTTTCACAGGAGGCTCCTGATTTTTCGGGTAACCCCACACACCCCTGGAAGGGTAGGCATTTCTCCCGCCTTCTGCCCACTTCCTAGTGAATTGGGGAGAATTCCCACGCCGATCGCGGGTCCCTGTGTAGGGGGCGGGGCTTAATGATATGATTCTCAGCTAATTGCGTAATTTAGCCGCGCCCCCTATTTAAATTTAAGCCAATCGTGAAAATTTACCTCCAAGGTGGCGGGGCTTAATGAGGCGAACCGTTAGGTCCCGCCCCCATCACAGCCCACCTGTTTCTCCAACCAAGGCTTCACAAACGGCCCTTCCTGTCAGTCACTCTGCGATGGGTCTGCGTAGTCATTGCGATCATAGTCCCAATCACAATGGCTAGTTTGCGCACTGTGATGCATACACATGTGCAGTACGCAACAATCATCCGATTGCGTGCAAATTAGCAACTGCGTTCCTTGCTGAATCAGGCCCTCAGTTGTCACTAAGCCTCTATATGGTCCTGTTATCTCAGTAGTCACTAACAGCCTTGTACTATATATGGTCCTGCCATCTCAGTTGTCACTAGCAGCCTCCTATATGGTCCTGCCATCTCAGTTGTCACTAGCAGCCTTCTATATGGTCCTGTTATCTCAGTTGTCACCAGCAGCCTCCTATATGGTCCTGTTATCTCAGTTGTCACTAGCAGCCTCCTATGTGGTTCTGCTATCTCAGCTGTCACTAGCAGCCTTCTATTATATATGGTCCTGTTATCTCAGCTGTCATGTTTTTGGGGTCCAGGATGGTGTCCCCACTTTGTTTATGCACTTCTCCCAGATCGCTTTTTGGAGAAGAATTGCGCAACCTCGCAGTGAGTAACGTGAATTGGCATTTCTAATTAACTCTCATATTTCTCGGGTGCGCGCATTCTTGTGATATGTGACTTTCGGAAAACAAACCCTCTTTGCCAAACTTGCTCCTAGTTGAACTGACCCCATAGAGCAATGTCTCTCAGACGTTAAGATGGCATGTAGCTATGAGACTGGCGATGCCGCTGCTCTGAGTACTGACAAAGGATTGATATAGGCGTCGGTATTTCCAAGCCTATCTTAATCCCGACGCTGGAACGCTGTTGGGGAGCATTGTGGGATTAGGTTTTGGGGGGAAGTTAGGGTTAGGCACCCCCAGGGGGGAGGGTTAGGCACCACTAGAGGGGGGTTGGGCATGAAGTGGGGGAGGGTTAGGTTTAGGCACTATTGGGAAGGGTAAGGGTAGGGTTAGTCTACAAAAAGGGAGGGTTGAGGGGGAGGGTAAGTATACTCACCCCACCTCTGTCGGGATACTAACCATCGGGATGCAGCAGTTATGGGACATAATTACAATTGTGGGAAGGAGGGGTCCATTCTGTGACCTAATTAAAATTGTAGGAGGGGGCAGTTATGGGACATAATTGTGTGAGGAGGGGGCAGAGTCTAAATACCGCAGTATAGCTTAGTGGCCCTCGGGCTTCATTGATTTTTTTGTTAATGTTGCTCACACTTTCTTACAGTATGTCTTTACATGAATGACCTCCTGGTGCTGCAGCGGCCATATGTGCTTCTAATGAAATAGTTTGAAAATACATTGGTGCACCTTCCCCCCCCCCCCCGTGCACCGCCGTGCTGCCCATTTTTGCCATTTTGGGGAGGGAGGGGAACCCGTCCTCGCTAACCCTCTGTAACCGCACAGACTGGTAGAGTGTCTGACATAGTGAAGGTGATTAGTGAATATTGGGCTTGATTAGAGGTGGACGCACACGGAACGCAGTGCCAATGCTGGAGGAGGTGAACAATTATTTGCTACTGTAATTGCGCGCTGAAAACCCCATACAGCGCATGTGTTCCAAAGAGGCTACGCTGTTGCGCATGGCATTAGGAACAGAGAGGCAAAACCATGGGCATTCCTGGGTGGTGACTGGGAGGCGGCGTGAAGTGTGCGCAAAAAAAAGTCAGTGTCATGGGCGTGTCAGTGACCGCGGCTGCATTCTCTGGTGCAGAGCCGCAGCCACAGAGGCCATGTTTATATGGCGTTCAGAAGGAGACACTGCGTCTGCCATATGCTGGTGTAAAGGTCGATGGTGGATGCGATGATGGGGTGTTCCGAACACAATAAGCATTAAAAGTGGGCGTCTCATGGGTTGCACATTTCGGCGCGCACTAGTACACAAGGGGACAGCTTAATCTCGCATGTGCATATTACATATATATCGATGCTGCAATGGCGTCCACCTCTGGCTCACGCCCTTCGCGTCTTCGCTGTTGGCAGACGGACGTGTGTTATTGTGGTGGTGTCGAGCTGACGTGGTCACGTTGGACATACTGATACCGTGTAATGTAGGTTACAGGAGGAGAGTTCCCGGGCGTGTGCGACACATTCTACACATTCATGGCTCAAAAACACTTCTACAAATATTTCAAATGTGACTAAGAATATAAAAATACTTGTAGTGACCCTGAGGTAACTGTGAGGCACCTTCCGCAGCGGCCTGAGTCATAGTAATCCCTCCGGCATGCGCACATCGCCTTCATCTTCTGCATCGCTAATTATGGGGCCTATTTGCTAGAAAGCGCTTCCTTCTGTGGCAGAAAGTATAATAGTATGTCACCGTGATCAGTAATGACAGCCGCTTTACGCCACCGCTCGGTAGTAGTTTAGCGACGGGACAGTCTGCGCATGCGGGAAGCGGTCTCTCGGATCCGCAGTGTAAATAAATCATTGTGAGGAAGAATTTAAAATGAAACAAAAGGATTTTTTAAATAATTTATAACCAGATTGTATTAATAAAATGACCCTCAGCGTCCGTCCTTTCTCGTGTCTGCGATGGCCTGTCACCCGTGCCCTATGATGTTACAGCGTTTCCCAGGTCCCGGCCGCCACCTCTCCTCCCCTGTCTGCTGGTAGCATCACTCTCTCTCCTGTTCCCCGAATCTGCTGCCTCAGTGTCACCCTGGGGTCCGCGCTCTCCGTCACTCCCCAGGCATCAGACCACAGCCCACATCTCCACAGACGCCCGTCTCCTTCCTTCTGAGCACCAGGAAAGTAAGAGATCCGCAGTTAATCACTGTGCAAGTTACACACATACTAAGGGCCGGAGTAAGGTCTGTGCCAGTCTTGTACCCACCCTATACCATGTCATCTGTGTTCCTGCCCTATACCATGTTAGCTACACGCCCTCCCTATACTATGCCAGCTGTACACCCACCCTATACCATGTTACCTGTACACCCTCCCTATACCATGTCACCTGTACACCCTCCCTATACCATGTCACCTGTACACCCTCCCTATACCATGTCACCTGTACACCCTCCCTATACCATGTCACCTGTGCACCCTCCCTATATCATGTCACCTGTGCACCCTCCCTATACCATGTCACCTGTACACCCACCCTATACCATGTCACCTGTACACCCTCCCTATACCATGTCACCTGTACACCCTCCCTATACCATGTCACCTGTACACCCTCCCTATACCATGTCACCTGTACACCCTCCCTATACCATGTCACCTGTACACCCACCCTATACCATGTCACCTGTACACCCTCCCTATACCATGTCACCTGTACACCCACCCTATACCATGTCACCTGTACACCCTCCCTATACCATGTCACCTGTACACCCTCCCTATATCATGTTACCTGTACACTCACCCTATACCATGTTACCTGTACACCCTCCCTATACCATGTTACCTGTACACCCACCCTATACCATGTTACCTGTACACCCACCCTACATCATGTTACCTGTACACTCTCCCTATACCATGTTACCTGTACACTCACCCTATACCATGTTACCTGTACACTCACCCTATACCATGTTACCTGTACACCCTCCCTATACCATGTTACCTGTACACCCTCCCTATACCATGTTACCTGTACACTCACCCTATACCATGTTACCTGTACACCCTCCCTATACCATGTCACCTGTGTCGAAACTGGATTATTGGCTGAGACAAGATCAGTTTAAAATTTAATTGCAGCGACCCCATCTTGCGACTGGCCGCAGGACACCATTTTGCGAAATGGCCGCCTAGGCGCCATTTTAGATAAACTCACACTTTAGTACATGTGGTGATAATACTATTAGCATCATGCGAATGCATCTGTGACCATCGCCATAGGTTACAGAGATTCACCAAAAGCCCATTTCATTACTTTACGTATTGTAAAGGATATATATTTCAGAAATGGCTTTACAGTATGCCAAAATTGCATTAGCTGAATAGAGCAAATGGCTACGTGACAACTAGCTTGTGTAGATAAGCTTCCTGGACAGTGTCTGCCCTCACTACAGGTGGTCTGGCTCGAATACACACCTTACATTAACAAGCTTCCTGCAATGACATGATTTCAAAGACTAGAGTGTCATCTTAGGTCTGTCTCTTGTAGCTGGGTTATTTGCATTTCACACAAGAGACTGGGAGAATAAAGAGTTTTTCTTTTGAAGCCTGGGACAGGTGGGGGGGCTGCTGACAGAGGGGGCATGTAGAACTATCTGGCTCAGCATGTCACACTGCTAAGATGTTCACTTAGTGAGAGTTAAGTGCACCCTTCCTCATACATAGATTAATACGCACAATTGCGCTGTTAACTAATCGCATATTAGCGAATGCATAAGACTTTGTATGAAACCACTGTTTTTATTAAGCTTTGTGCGCACGCATCTGCCCCAAGTTATCTAGCGTCCTTATATCAAACCCGCATACTCACACACTACATATTCACACATAAGGTTTAATAAGCTTTAAAATATAAGATTTAAGTTGGTTCAGTTAGTTTAAATGCTGTGAAATAAAGATATTTGATAACTTAGGTTCTGTACATGCTAAGACAGCCGTGTTTGGGTTCGTACTGATGCGTACTCTTTCAACAGAATTCCGGTACTATCGGTGTGGAGATCGCATCATGCATTCTCAACTTATGGACCGCAGAAACTACAAGCAAAAAAATGTATATGAAAAGACCCTCAGTTGTTAGAGGCTGGGCGAGTCTATTTGAACCAGCCTGTTAAATGCTCTGTAACATATGCTTCTCCCCTGGGAACCAATGGCATAAGCAAGATACTTCTCTATTGTCCTGTCTATTCTGGGGGGGTATAAACATGTGTGCTCAAACACTGGGTCTTTAGTCTTCTTGCTGAATGCTGAGGGACGAGGGGTTTCTTGCTGATGCCTAACATCTGGACCAGAATGCGCTGCGTATGTATACTGTACTTGGGTCTGTATAATTCCTTTGCATCTAATTGTGTCTGGATCAATAGTGTGTAACTGACTGTACTTTTTACTTGAATAACACTTTGTGCTTTGGAACCACATGTTCTAAGTCTGGAGTCTCTTTACTGGATGACTGCGTACGCAAATTAGCGTCATCCTTAGAGGTTTATAGGAAGGATTTTAGAAGGTATAGGCAGGGGTATATAGAGGTTCAATTTTAATATCGTCACCTGTACACCCTCCCTATACCATGTATACCTACCATTTACCATGCCAGCTGTATAGTCACCCTATATTTTCCAGCTGTATACCCAACTTCTACCATGCCAGATACCACCATAGTTTCCATTGGTTACTTACACCCCATGTTACACCCCATTACACCACACCCTCCGCCTGCTGTTATTGGAAAGACATTCCATCGGCTTCTGCCTGCGGCCAGTAGATGTTTATTTCCTAGGTAACCAGAGCAGCCATTGTCAGCGATTACACAGCTACTTGTAATGCACCGACATGTAAGGGTTATGGTTTTACAGAAATATGTCACCTAAATATTGTAACGTCATTGAGGAATGTAAGTTCCATGACGTTCAGCCAACACCTCCGGGGCCTTATTGTATAACTAGTGCCAACGTCACAGGTCTCGCAGCGCAGGCGCTATCAGGGCAGCAGGGAGATAGCGATCATGTGTGTTAGTCACTGGGCTGCAGCTAGTGTGACTCTCATACATACATGTATACATACATACAGTGCATACATGTATACATACATACAGTGCATACATGTATACATACATACAGTGCATACATACATACATGTGTTATCTGCAGCATTACTAGGATCCTCTTCCATCAATGTTCAGCACATCACAGACCTGGGAATCCGATGTTCTGCCTCCTGCTACACATGGCTGTGATGGGACAGACTAGTACCTAGTGTAGGGGGAGATGTCGTTGGTCCTCTCTCACGTTCCAGAGTTATTTTCAGACCATTATATATTGTCTCCTGGCTGTTTGGAGGTAATTGAGCTGTGGATGAGACCAGGCAGGGTGATACGTGCGGACGTCATGTAAGAAGGCCCCAGGGTGTCCCAGCCGCTCAGTAATAATAACACCTGTCCCAGGTGAGCGCAGGTGCAGGTACATAGTGCAGGTGTGATGTCATAGCGCTGCTCCAATTACCAGACTAACACAGGGCGCTGTACTGACTGTAACTGTGCTTGTAACGCCAGTGGCCTGAAGAGCGTCATATGGTAGATTTGGCCCCAAATTTTCTTTTCTGAAAATCCCCCCCTAAAACATTACTCTGTTATTTAGGGTTTCCAGCACAATATCTGCCTGAAGGTGGGGGGGTGATACATTTTTTTTGGGGGTGTTTTTTTTGCAGTCACAGGAGCCTAATGCTAGGCCATCAGAGAGACTCATTATGCGAGAGAAGGAACCAGCGAGGCCGCCTGTCTGACTGGTGCAGCCCAGGAGTCTCAGCTTCCAGAGAAGCTAGCGAGGGAAATGCCTCGGGGGTAATTCCTTTCTGTGACAGGAGGGTGAACTCTTGTCACACTGTCCTACTCTTCTTTATTTGTGGTTTTACATTCACATCAGTCCCTGTGGAGCTTACACTCTGTGCACCTGAATCAGACCATGCTCGCTAGATGCGTTCACTCGCTCGATGCGTATGCAAATTCAGCAAGACAGGCGATCACACGGCAAGGCATAAGCACGCCCACTATGTCCTGGTGTGCGATCGCTCTATGTATGCAGACACCCACCAGCCTGTCTTAAGATGCCCACTTGCGCACGTCATCTCCAGGGAGTGTATGCAACCATCGGTAACATCGGATGCGCTTGTGGCTGACCATACCCTGCCGCAAGCACTGCGAGCACTTCAGTGTAAAATCCAGCCAGGCGCTGCGTACTATGATGCTGCCTCTTAAATATGCACACCTCAGAAACAGCGCTGAGACGCTCAGGCACGCCTGCGTTCGCACCTCCACTCCCCCGTTTCTAGTGGCCAGCCCCTGTCACTCTCCTGGGCTGTCTATGCGCAGGGAGCGACCGCTGCCTGATCTCTCACACCGGATTGCGCACACGCACTGCGATCCATGCGCAGAATGCAAACAATCGCTGGCTGCGAGCAAATGCTTCCTAGCGAACGGGTCTGAATCAGGTCCTGTATTCCCTACCACATACACATATATACTAGGGTTATGTGGGAACAAACAGGAGCACCCGGATACGTGAGGAGAGCGTGCAAACTCAGAGCAGATAGGGCTGACAGCGAGGTATGAGGCTGGGAGATTTAGGGGTAGATTTACTAAAGAGATCATCGGCGGCTTTGATAGTTTTAAAATGGCAATAGAAATAAACACTAAACAAGCTGGTTTATAATGTAATATATATATATATATAAAATTTTAAAAAAATATGTTTATATTTAGCACACAATTTTTTTGGGCTTTAGAACGCAGCTTCTGGTGCTGAGGAGATAGTTTGTTGCTAGAGATGCCCGCAGTGCATGGTGGGGACCGCTCGGACATATGCAGGACTGGAGGGGTTGCACAGTGAGGAAGATTGAGCAGTGGTGGGCATCCTGTCTGCTGCTCTCAGTCCCGCCGAGTACACAGTGCAGATGGCTGGTGCAGTCAGGGCCGGCTCTACCATTAGGCAGCTGCCTAGGGCGCCGAGGATCTGGGGGGAAACATAAAATTAGGGATGTCTCTGAGAGATGTATCCTTCTTGTACTTAATGTAGGTGGCGACTATGGAACTTCTAAGACACCACCTCCACACTTTCCACTTTCACCTGAGGAGCTGGAAAGTGAGTATTAATGTGTTTGTGTGGGGGCGGCGGGGTCAGTAGGCAGAAGTTTTACCTAGGGCAAACATGCCTACCCTCCTGGTTTTTGCAGAAGGCTCACGATTTTTTTGGGTAACCCCCCGCACCCCCAGAAAGGTAGGCATTTCCCCCACTTTCTGCCCTCTTCCTAGTGAAGTGGGCAGCATAGGGAGAATTTCTGCGGCAATCGCGATTCCCCAATGTAGGGGGCGGAGCTTAATGACGCGATTGTTCATGAATCACGTCATTTAGCCCCGCCTCCTATGTAAATGTGCACCAATCGCAGCTATATCCCGCGAAGGGGGCAGAACTTAATGACGCGAACCGTCAGGTCCCACCCCTGTCACAACTCAGTTGCTTCTCCCTGGACATCTCCCGGGGAGGGGAAATTAAAGGTAGGCAACTATGGCCTAGGGTGCCGAGAAACCTTGCACCAGCCCTGGGTGCAATGTTACTGCATAGGCAAATGCAGGGAGGGTTTCTGGTTACCTGGAAACCCCCTCCCCAACCTGCACCATGACCACAATAAAAATATAATACACTCCCCCCGCAGGGCGCCATGTACTGTAAATGTATACTGTAGACAATAAATGTATTTTAACATATTTAAAGCGCTGTGCGCAGTTGTGGCATTGGGGAAACACGTATGACTGTACAGACTAAGCACCTATGAGGAATGTACAGTATCAGGTACAGTCATTTGTTCTAAAAGGTATTGACATTTGGAGACAAATTGCGCACATAGGAATGTATATAGTAATGGTAAGCTGGACAAGCCTTTCTGTCAGCGTAGTCCTGTGTCCCTTGGTGTAACATGTCCCAGCAGCAGCTTTGGAGGAAGACAATGGTTGTTTTTCAGAAATAATCTCCTATTGTGTGTAACTTCCTCAGCACTTAGAAGGTGTAAAGACTGGGAAGGCCAAACTGGTTTTAGTCATAGATAGAATGTATGAAAGGATGAATGCAATTGAAATTTGAGTAATATTTACATTTTGAGAGACAGTATATGCTCCTGTAACTAGGTTTGTGTTTTTGGGTGGTAATGAGGAAATTGAGTTAGGGCCTGATTCAGAGCTGAACGCTCTGACCAGAGCGCTCGCTCTGAATCAGGGCCCTCCTACCTTTTTGTTACCACCCACAGCTATAGCGAGCGTCCAAGACCATCGCGACCATCGGGCTTGCGACGGAGACCCTGCGGTAGGGTCTCGCAGCCGCAAGCCCTGGAGTGATTTTGGCTCTATCAGAGCCAAAATCACTCCCACTGACATCACTAGTGATGTCAGTGGGGCCGGCTTCAGACGGTAGGCGTTCCCATGGGAACGCCTCCGTCTGGCGGGCACGCCCCCGGCACGCCCACCAAAGGGGGCGTGCTGTCAATCAACATCGACAGCACGCCCCCTTTGGTGCGAGACCCGGAGCGACAGCTTGGCTGTCGGTCCCGGTCTCGCGCATGCGCACGACGGAGCTCCCTCCGTCGTGCGCATGCACAGTGGGGCAACATCGACCCATTTGCGAGCATCCTTTGCTCGCGAACGGGTCTGAATGACCCCCTTAGTTCTATATAATGTGAGATACTATAATAGGTTAAAAGTAGGGGTGAGCGTGTTCGGATTTCTGAAATCCGAGCCCCCCCGATCCGAGTCAGGCTCGACTTTTCCCGCCTGACTCGGATCTGAAATCGAGGCAAAACGTCATCTTCCCGCCTTCCGAGTCTCGCGGGTTTTGGATCCTATATAAGGTACACACGTCGGCGCCATTTTCTCACTCGGCTGTGGACAGTGAAGAGGGAGGGTGGGAGTTAGGGCTGTGTAGTGTAGTGTAGTGTAGTGCTGCTGTTGTCCACTACTTCAAAGTCCATAGGGGCTGGCTGTGTTGTGCTGTGCTGCTGTTGTTAATAGGGGCTGTGTCCACTACTTCAAAGTCCATAGGGGCTGGCTGGACTGTGTTGTGCAGTCAGTTCTCCATAGGGGCTGTGTCCACTCCAAAGTCCTGTGCAGTGTCCCAGTCCTAAAGGGGTGCTGAAGTGTT
The DNA here is from genome assembly GCA_031769625.1 of Taudactylus pleione. Taxonomy (NCBI): domain Eukaryota; kingdom Metazoa; phylum Chordata; class Amphibia; order Anura; family Myobatrachidae; genus Taudactylus; species Taudactylus pleione. The sequence goes on along the minus strand of JAUIMM010001179.1, from coordinate 606,742 downwards.
GTCCAGGGGGTGCTCTGTCCATCAGGGGTGCTCCCCCCAAGTGCTAAAAAAATAATATATTTTCTGTGTTTGTGAATTGTGTGCGCAGTAGCCGCACGTGCATCAACAAAGTAGTGCCAAGCGTGCGCCTGTGTCATAAGTAAAGGGCCGGCTGGCTTGACCGTTAAGGGTGCTGTAACCCCCGAAAGTACACTCCAGTCCAAACCAAAAAAAAAATTATTTTCTGTGTTTGTGAATTGTGTGCGCAGTAGCCGCACGTGCATCAACAAAGTAGTGCCAAGCGTGCGCCTGTGTCATAAGTAAAGGGCCGGCTGGCTTGACCATTAAGGGTGCTGTAACCCCCGAAAGTACACTCCAGTCCAAACCAAAAAAAAAATAATTTTCTGTGTTTGTGAATTGTGTGCGCAGTAGCCGCACGTTCATCAACAAAGTAGTGCCAAGCGTGCGCCTGTGTCATAAGTAAAGGGCCGGCTGGCTTGACCGTTAAGGGTGCTGTAACCCCCGAAAGTACACTCCAGTCCAAACCAAAAAAAAAATTATTTTCTGTGTTTGTGAATTGTGTGCGCAGTAGCCGCATGTGCATCAACAAAGTAGTGCCAAGCGTGCGCCTGTGTCATAAGTAAAGGGCTGGCTGGCTTGACCGTTAAGGGTGCTGTAACCCCCGAAAGTACACTCCAGTCCAAACCAAAAAAAAAATTATTTTCTGTGTTTGTGAATTGTGTGCGCAGTAGCCGCACGTGCATCAACAAAGTAGTGCCAAGCGTGCGCCTGTGTCATAAGTAAAGGGCCGGCTGGCTAGATCGTTAAAGGGTGCTGTATCCCCCGAAAGTACACTCCAGTCCAAACCAAAAAAAAAATTATTTTCTGTGTTTGTGAATTGTGTGCGCAGTAGCCGCACGTGCATCAACAAAGTAGTGCCAAGCGTGCGCCTGTGTCATAAGTAAAGGGCCGGCTGGCTTGACCGTTAAAGGGTTCTGTAACCCCCAAAGTACACTCCAAACCAAAAAACTATATATTTTCTGTGTTTGTGACTTGTGTGCACTGTTGCTGCACGTGCATCAACAAAGGAGCAGCGCCAAGCATGCGCCTGTGTCCCATAAGTAAAGAGCCGGCTGGCTCATTTCTTAAAGGGTGGTGTAACCCACATAGTGCACTACTCTCCAGCAAAAATAAAAAAATATTTTCTGTGTTTGTGTGCGCTTTAGCCGCACGTATATATATCAATATAACATAAATGGAGGACCAAACTTTCTCCGATAAAAATAAAATAGGGAAAGATCAAGAATCACTTCCTCTTAGTGCTGTTGCTGCTGCTGGGAGTTGTTCATCATCCCAGAGAGGAAGTAGGAACATCACTACTTTTACTAAACAATTGACCCTCCAACAGTCCCTAGCGATGAGGATGAAGTACGACAGCAGTCATCCTGAAGCAAAACGTATAACTGAGGCCTTCACTGCTATGTTGGTGTTAGACGTGCGTCCGGTATCCGACATTAGTGCAGTGGGATTTAGACAATTGATGGAGGTAGTGTGTCCTCGGTTCCAAATCCCGTCTAGATTCCACCTGCATCCTCAAAGCAGCAGCGACAAGCGTGCGTCTGTCTGTTAAAGGGTGGTGACACCCTCAAAGTGTGCTACACAAACAATTAAAATATTGTTCTTTTTTTTTCTGTCTTTGTGAATTGTGTGGGCTGTAGCCGCACCTGCATCCTTAAAGCAGCAGCGACAAGCGTGCGTCTGTCTGTTAAAGGGTGGTGACACCCTCACAGTGTGCTACACAAACAATTAAAATATTGTTCTTTTTTTTTCGGTCTTTGTGAAATGTGTGGGCTGTAGCCGCACCTGCATCCTTAAAGCAGCAGCGACAAGCGTGCGTCTGTCTGTTAAAGGGTGGTGTAACTCTCAAAGTGCTCCAAAAAATAAAAAACTATTTTTTTAATGTGTTTGTGACTTGTGTGCGATGTAGCCGCACTTGCATCTTTAAAGCAGCAGCGACAAGCGTGCGTCTGTCTGTTAAAGGGTGGTGACACCCTCGAAGTGTGCTACACAAACAATAAAAATATTCTTCTTCTTTTTTCTGTCTTTGTGAATTGTGTGGGCTGTAGCCGCACCTGCATCCTTAAAGCAGCAGCGACAAGCGTGCGTCTGTCTGTTAAAGGGTGGTGACACCCTCAAAGTGTGCTACACAAACAATTAAAATATTCTTCTTCTTTTTTCTGTCTTTGTGAATTGTGTGGGCTGTAGCCGCACTTGCATCCTCAAAGCAGCAGCGACAAGCGTGCGTCTGACTGTTAAAGGGTGGTGTAACCCTCAAAGTGTGCTCCACAAACAATAAAAATATTCTTCTTCTTTTTTCTGTCTTTGTGAATTGTGTGGGCTGTAGCCGCACTTGAATCCTCAAAGCAGCAGCGACAAGCGTGCGTCTGTCTGTTAAAGGATTACATCAGTGACAGAATCCAAGTAGGCATGTCAGACAGTCCGTACCTGTACTGGCAGGAAAAAGAAGCAATTTGGAGGTCCCTGTACAAACTGGCTCTATTTTACCTGAGTTGCCCCCCCTCCAGTGTGTACTCCGAAAGAGTGTTTAGTGCAGCCGGGAACCTTGTCAGCGAAAGGCGTAGGAGGTTGCTTCCACAAAATGTGGAGAAGATGATGTTCATAAAATGAATTATCAACTCTTCCAGGGAGACCAGCCTCCAGAACGTACAGAGGGACCTGTGGTTCCTGCAGGGACGAATTAATACTCTGTGAGGATGAGGATGTACACACTGAAGAGGGTGAGGAATCGGTGGATGTGGAGGATGAGGATGACATCTTGCCTCCGTAGAGCCAGTTTGTGCAGGGACAGATAAATTGCCAGCTTGTTTTGTGGGGGCCCAAACGAACCAATCATTTCAGCCACAGTTGTGTGGCAGACCCTGGCGCTGAAATGATTGGTTTGTTAAAGTGTGCATGTCCTGTTTATACAACATAAGGGTGGGTGGGAGGGCCCAAGGACAATTCCATCTTGCACCTCTTTTTTTTCTTTGCATTATGTACAGTTTGGGGCCTAGTTTTTCAAACTGCCATCCTGTCTGCCACTGCAGTTTCACGCCTAGATGGGTCACGTGTTTGTGCCGCCCACTCGTGTCGCTTAGCATAGTCATCCAGCTACCTCGGTGCAACGTTTTGGACATAAAAACACTATTGTGAGGTGTGAGGTGTTCAGAATAGACTGGAAATGAGTGGAAATTAAGGTTATTGAGGTTAATAATAGCATAGGAGCAGAAAAACCTACAAATTCTGTGATTTTAGCTGTTTTTATGCTTTTTTAAAAAAAAATACAGATCCAAAACACAAAACCCAGAACCCAAAACACGGAAGGGTGGTTTTGGCAAAACCAATCCAGATCCAAAACACGAAGAAAGATCCAGATCCAAAACCAAAACACGAAAAGTGGCCGGTGCACACCCCTAGTTAAAAGGAACAGATTTGCGGCCTGTGGTATTGTGTATAAGAATGGGATATAAAGAGGACATATGAGCCCTGTGTGTATCTTTTTGGACATCAAGAAGTAATATTGGGAAATAGTCGGGAAGCCAATGGACGGAATCCCGATTGTCGGCTTCCTGATTGTCTAATCCTGGCAAGGGTTAAATGACAGGTGTCAACATTTTTCGACGCCTGTCATTTTCCCTACGCTGGGAGCCCGACGCCCTGCTTACTGATCGAAGGTAAGCCGGGCGTGGACAGCCGCGGGGGGGGAAGGGTTAGGTTTGGGGTTCACGGGGGATACTTATGGTAAGAAACCCTCCTGGGAAGTTAGGTTTAGGCTAGGGGAAGGGAGGGTTAGGCACCCACGGGGGGAGGTTAGGCACCCCCCGGATTAGGGTTAGGCACTTGGCGGGGGGGAGGTTAGGGTTAGGCACCCCTAAGGAAGGGTTAGGGATGGGAATTAGGTTAGTGAATACTTACACTAGCAAAGGGGAAGAGTCTTTTTGAAGACTATATGGGCGGAATTCAATTGATTTTGCGGCCCGCATCTCCCGTCTAAAGTGACAGGAGATCGCGGGCCGCTATTCAATTGTGCCAGCGTTTCACGCTGATCGCACCCAAAGTGGTCGGGTTTAGCCGCGTAAAACGGCTAACCCCGACCAAAATGCTGGGCGCGATCGCGAAAAGTGCGATTTGGGCGCCCAAACAGGACACTTTTCGCCGATTTCAGCCCGCACCCCTCTGGGGCTGCGAGCTGAAATTGAGCGCCAGTAGTTGATCGCACCCGACAGGAGCAACAATAGAATAGCTCCGTCAGGTGCGAAGGGGGGAATAATCAATTGAATTCCGCCCTTTGAACAATAAACATCTTGCTTTTAAGACGACTGCATCTATATCCTGCGACAACAGAATTGCGCCAAACACTATTCCGTTCTCCGGCGGTTCTGGATTGAGTCCAGTGTCTCCAAGCTCAAGCTCGCTGCCAGCTACCATGCAGGGCCTGGTCCATTGCGAGAGACCAGGGGGAATTAGCCGACACCAATCAGGAGGTGTGGCCGCAGCTTGTTTACACGTACGCAGCAGAGGCGGTTTCAGGTGCCGACATCGGAGCCTGGGGTGAAATAAGTGGTTCCAAGTGCCAGTGAAGGAGCTTGGTGGTGGCAGTGTGTTACCCGTCCATGACACAGTGGGCGTAGTCAGTAACAGGTGGTTACTGACAGTAAGAGAGAAACTTCTAATAGCCCAAGATCCAGCGGGATCAAAAGTTTATCTGTGGCCGCTTGGCGGAAGCGAGGACATCCGGTCACAATTAAAGATGAGCGAGTTCGGATCTCTGAGATCCGAACCCACCAAAAATTTAGCAGATCAGAGTCAGATACAAGCAGGCTCGATTTTTCCCGCCTGACTTGGATCTCAAACAGAGGCTAAACCATAGAGTCTGAAATCTCGCGGTTCACTAGCTTTCGTCTCTATGATCAATGTAGTATATAAGGGACCACGTGACAGACGCCATTTCACTCCGGCTGTGGAGACGGAACAGGGAGGATGGGTAGTGTAGGGCTGGGAGAGGTGCTGGTGCTGTCTGCTGTGTCCTGGGCTGGTGCTGGTGCTGTCTGCTGTGCTGTCTGCTGTGTCCTGGGCTGGTGCTGGTGCTGTCACTGTGCTGTCTGCTCTGTCCTGGGCTGGTGCTGATCCATTCTGGGCTGGTGCTGTCACTGTGCTGTCTGCTGTGTCCATCTGGGCTGTCTGTGCTGTCTGCTGTGTCCTGGGCTGGTGCTGCTGATCCATTCTGGGCTGGTGCTTTGCTGTCTGCTGTGTCCATCTAGGCTGGTCCAGATACATCTGGACTGGTGCTGTGTCCATCTGGGCCCAAGTTCTGGACTAAAAAAATAAAATAATATATATATATATATATATATATATAGTTAAAAAAAAAATCAAAGTATCTTATATTTTTCTGTGTGTGTGTGTGTGCGTGCGTATTAGGCTTAACCGCAGTATCGCACAAGATCCTGCCAGCAACTCAAGTTGTAACCTAGTGCTACCCTGACTCCAGTCATGCTAAAAAAAAAATCAATAAAAGTGTCTTTTATATTTTTGTGTGTGTGTGTGCGCGTGCGTGTTAGGCTTAACCGCAGTACCGCACAACATCCAGCCAGCAACGCAAGTGACAACCTAGTGCTGCCCGACTCCAGTCGTCATCAATCGGTGCTCTGGCCTCAAGTTCTGGAGCTGAAAAAAAATTAATTTTTTTTTTTTTGTCTAATATTTGTCTGCACTGCACTGCACGTGTATGAATTTTGTAAGCGTACCTTAGCTACACTATTGGTGCTTGTGACACTGCTTCAAGACCACAGAAAATATGGAGGGCTGTCACATGACAGGAGAGCCAGTTCAAGAACCACATGTTGTAGCTGCCTCCAGCAGTGCAAGGCCGTCAACTTCCTCGTCCTCTATGAAGGCCCATGCCCCAGGGCTTAAGTCACGCCATCGATTTGGTAAAGCAATTTTACTGAAGTTAAGAAAAAAAAATTGAAAGGATATTTACTTTTAGATAAACAAAAAATTTACAATATGCCCTTCACTACACGAAGTGGCAAGGAAAGGATAAGATCTCCATTGGCTTATTGCTAATGAAATACCTTAACCAACCTTAATTACCTAAGCACTTATCTAATAAAGAAAGAGACGGACACCATAACAGCTTGGATAAAAGGTCACAGCTTTTATTTCTGAATTAATTAATGAATGAATTCACCTAACCATGGTGGTCAGGAGACGCTGCATACTCAGTTCTAGCTTTCAAGCTGACTTAAATGGGGAACGACTAAAACGTTCCCCCTAAAGACGCACTTACGGCGTGAAGGTCTCGCCTCCCTCCTGGGCAAGTCTACTCCGAGCGCTTCCGTACAAAAGCGCTCGGGTCCCCTCGTACGAGGACAGACTCGTCATGTTACATCGAGGTCCAGCGCCCTCACAACGCTCTCTTGCGTCACAATAAAGCCACTGAGATGCAGCGTTCTCCCGCCAAAGCCAGCCTCAATTTGAGACTGGCCCGCCACCAAAGGAAAAGACCACTAATCCAAAAAGGCAAGCAACTCATTCATAAACAAACCTAAACCCAAATTATTAAAATGAACCCCGTCTAGGAGAAAAAATCGAGGTAAATCCGAACCCCAAAAGCTATGCCTGACTACCAAGCCACCAAATGACAGGACATGTTTATTCAAAGCTCTGTTGACCTTAAGTCCAGCCCTATCCAAAGCCT